>JBBPBX010023005.1:37500-40911 GCA_038048925.1 Garcialebias charrua | reverse complement strand
GCCATATTTGATTGGCACCCCTCACCAGATACAAACATCAACTTTAACAACAATCTCCTTCTCTGGTCAAGACATCCCCCTCTCCACCTCTGTTACAAATCTTGGAATAAAAATGGACTCTCATCTTACATTTGAAAATCACATTAAGCATCTGTTTAAAACCTGCTTCTTCCATCTTCGAAACATCTCCAGACTTCGCCCATCTCTGACTTTTCCTGATGCTGAGAAACTCGTCCATGCCTTTGTCTCCTCCAGGCTCGACTACTGCAACTCCCTGTTTATTGGTATCCCTGGCAAAAACCTTCAGAAACTTCAATACATTCAAAACAGTGCAGCATAGGATTCTGTTGAGAGTTCGTAAATTTGAACATATTACACCCATTCTCCATAACCTCCATTGGCTTCCTGTGACGTCCCGGCCGACCGCCTGACCGGCTCTGTCCTGGGGGGCGACATCCCGGCCGTCCGCCTGACCGGCTCCTGCCTGCGGGGCGATGCCCTGGCCGACCGCCTGACCTACCTGGTGGACGGGCCGTTGCCCGCCTGGACGTTTTTGCGTTCTGTGTCTTGTGTTCTGTGTCTTAGGGTTATGTCCCCTGTCTTTGTGTTTTTTCGTGCCCGTCGTTCCTGCGGTGCCTCCCTCTACCCGCCTTGTTTTTTGGGGGTGTTCTTCGGGGACGCCAGGGGGCGTCTTTGAGGGGGGGGTACTGTCAGGATTGGCTCCCTTCGTCCCCCTCTGTTAGTCAGTTAGTTTATGGCTCCCTTCGTCCCCCTCTGTTAGTCAGTTAGTTTTAAGGTTTCCAGTTTAGTCTCATGTTTATTCACTCTTAGTTGTCATCCTGTAGTCAGTTAGTTTATTAGTTTCCCTTCCAGTTTAGTCTCATGTTTTCACTCTTAGTTTTACCAGTTAACTTTCGTGTTTTAGGTTAGTTTTCCGGTCCTGCTCTGTGTCCCTAGTTGAGTGTCTCCGTTGATTGTCCCCAGGTGTCTGTGATCATGTCTCGTCATAGTTGTGTGTATATAAGCCCTGTCTGTGTCTCATTTCATTGTCGGTGCATAGTCTGGTGTAATCTGGTAAACCCTCATGTCTCTCGCCACAGCTCCTCTCCTGTGAGTATTGCTGCCACGACAGCCTAGTTTATTTGTGTTATTAAAAGTATTACTTTTACAACCGCCTGCCTCCTGCGTTTCCGTCTGCACCACTGGGTTTTCATGCTCCCTGAGTAAACCGTGACAGTCATATCTAAACTTTCAATTCAACTTTAAATTTTTAATTTGCTACTTCAGCTTGCTAAGACGTCAGAAAAATAAAATACTTCTGCTAACAAGCAATAAAATAGTTCTTAGATTTAAAAAAAGAAATCATTCAGCACTCTTTTTTTCTGTGACTTTTCTGTAGAAAAGGTTTATTTTTGAAATTTCCTTAGAACTTTGTTGCTAGGTAACATCAAAGAGGCCAAGTGTTCCATGACGGCCTTTGTAGTGTCCATCTGTGGGCGGAGCTTAAGTCATTCCTTTGATATCATCAATGATGAATGATGTAATCAAATATGATGTCACTGATGATGTCATAGAATAAAGGTATAAATATATGCTGGACTTTGATCCCTGGTTCATTTCTTTTGGAAAAGCAAAGTGAATGCATCTCGTCATTTTTGTTCTTGCGGCATAAACGATTCGTTTTATCTTATTTTAGAAAAGTGTTTCATCGTGAAAACAAAAAGAACGATGCCTTCCCGTTCCTGCAAGACAAGAGGAAACCGTTTATTACTCAACACCCTTTCTAATGTGAAAGTTAAAAATGATGGAACACAGTCTGATGATGATGATTCCATTGTTGAAGTGGGGGGGATGTTCTTTCCAGCTCTGCCAAGACGAGAGCCTGAAGTTCAGGCCTCTTCTTGTTCAGTTCAGCCGGAACCTCTACAGGTTCAGGTTGTGAAAGTTAAAAATGATGGCACGCAGTCTGCTGAATCAACTTTAAATGTTGATGAAGCAGAAAATTCCATGTGTGTAGTGGGTTTTTTAAATTTTCCAGCTCTGCCAAGACGAGAGCCTGAAGTTCAGGCCTCTTCTTGTTCAATTCAGCCGAAACCTCAACAGGTTCAGCCTGTAGCGGAAAGCAGCTCGGTCAAAGTTAGCCAAAGTCAGCCGACATTAACGAAAGAAAAGAAAGTCAAACCAAAAGTACGTTTCAGTAATGTACGGCTCATTTATACTGACGGCGAAGAGCTTATTCGACGCGCCAAGATGTTTGATGGTCCAAGGATTTCAAGAGGTTCGACCGAGCCTGCGAAGGACTATAGCGCAAGTAAAACTCTTTTCAGACCTAAAGATTCTAAGGTACCAAAGAAAAAGCCTCCCACCCAGTTTCCAGCTGACGCAAACAAAGTAGTTTCTGGATTTAGCTTTGCTGATGCTCTGGCTGCAAAACGCAAATCAGCTACGGCATGTGCAGCTTCAGTGCCAGTTCAGAATCCGTCTGCAGTAACGTCAGATTCTTTTCAGAATCCGTCTGCAGGAACGTCAGATTCTGTTCAGAGTCCGTCTGCAGGAACGTCAGATTCTTTTCAGAATCTGTCTGCAGAAACATCAGATTCCGTTAAGAGTCCGTCTGCAGTAACGTCAGATTCTGTTCAAAGTCCGTCTGCAGTAATGTCAGATTCTTTTCAGAATCCGTCTGCAGGAACGTCAGATTCTGTTCAGAGTCCGTCTGCAGGAACGTCAGATTCTTTTCAGAATCCGTCTGCAGAAACGTCAGATTATTTTCAGAATCCGTCTGCAGAAACGTCAGATTATTTTCAGAATCCGTCTGCAGGAACGTCAGATTCTGTTCAGAGTCTGTCTGCAGGAATGTCAGATTCTGTTCAGAGTCCGTCTGCAGAAAGCAGCAGTGCTGCTGGCCCTTCTCCACGGCCACAGCCTCCGCAGAGTTCACACCCACAATCTTCCACTGAACAGAAACATTCAGTTGAGAAGGTTCTGAGAGCTGCTAAAGTTACAACGGGACATCAAGAAGAGCCTAGAGCTTTGCTCTTTGCATCTGACGTCTTTGAAATGATGATTAAAACGGACGACCAGTATTCTGCGTTGCAAACCCAGAACGACGATCTCCAGAAACAGTTGAAGTTTCTCCAAGAAAAGGTCGAAAGAATGGAGGCAATGCCTTCTGGAGACCAGGAGAAAATGTCACAGTTAGAGACCGAATTAACTGAGGAAAAGACAAAAAGGCAGGAAGCTGAAGATGCTATTAAAAAACAGTGGGAGGAGAAAGAGTCTCTCAAAGCTGAACTGTTTCAGAAAGATTTCCAACTGTATGAAAACAACCAGAAACACAGTGTGGAAACGGACAGGCTGAAAACAGAGGCAGCAACTCTGAAACAGCGTCTAGACTCTTACAAAGCCAACACT
>JBBPBX010023005.1:0-32500 GCA_038048925.1 Garcialebias charrua | reverse complement strand
AGGTCTAAGGACAATTCCCATCTCAGCTACTTGTAAGTCTTGAACAGGTCATTCAAAGGGATTTCTTCCTTGAGAGACTAAATGAAGTCTTTTCTCTGTATAATTGGCACAATTACACATACAAGGTATACAATGTCCAAGAAGAAAGCTAGAAGGTACAATCTTATGGTTTTTCAATGCATGAGCAATTTGTCTGCTGTACATTTAAATTTCTTTATTGTGTATGTGTGGTTTGATTCATTGAAGGATCAGATATGTAAATCACTTGAAGAAATATACACTGTTTGTTCCCCAAATCAGCAGAGTTTGTTGTTGTGAAGCACTAAACACCACAAATGCCAAAACCAGGGATTGAACCAGGGACCTTCAGATCTTCAGTCTGACGCTCTCCCAACTGAGCTATTTCGGCATGTATAACTTTTATCTAAAATTACTTTTGACTGATCCAATATCTGTCATAGCATGGACAATTTCACAAGAGATTATTAACATTTCATTTGAAAAAAATTATATCCTTTGAAGAAAAATACAATTCTGGATTTATTAAAGTTCCCAATGTACAGGATAACTGGTTTTTTACAGCTTTAAGGTTTAGCTGATGAACATGTGCACAGAAGTGTTTCAATTGAATTGACTTGTTGTAGATTAAGAATTAAGGCTAGTTTTGTTACAGTTGTAGCATAGTGGTTCCATGGTGTAATGGTTAGCACTCTGGACTCTGACTCCAGCGATCTGAGTTCAAATCTCAGTGGGACCTTAAATTTAACAGCTGTGTGATATTGCTTAAGAGAAAATGGACTTAAGAGAAAAAGACAATACTAACAAAAATGTATTATTAATCTTAACGTTCAATGTGAAATATCTGTTGGGAAAAAAAGTCCAAACCATTGTTTTTTGTGGTTCCATGGTGTAATGGTTAGCACTCTGGACTCTGACTCCTGCGATCTGAGTTCAAATCTCAGTGGGACCTTAAATTTAACAGCTGTGTGATATTGCTTAAGAGAAAATGGACTTAAGAGAAAAAGACAATACTCAGAAAAATGTATTATTAATCTTAACATTCAATGTGAAATATCTGTTGGTAAAAAAAGTCCAAACCATTGTTTTTTGTGGTTCCGTGGTGTAATGATTAGCACTCTGGACTTTGAATCCAGCGATCTGAGTTCAAATCTCAGTGGAACCTCTTTTTTCCTTCTTCATATATACCACAAAGCATTTTCAGCGTTGCTCTACAAGCATGTCCTACCATATTCTTGATGCAAAATCACATGCATGGAAACATCTTCAAGAATTCTCTAAGGTGCTTCAGATTTTCATCAAGTGGAGAGCAATAACCTAGTTCAAAGTGTGGATAAAGTGTTGGAGAAGACAAGCAAAGGTCTAAGGACAATTCCCATCTCAGCTACTTGTAAGTCTTGAACAGGTCATTCAAAGGGATTTCTTCCTTGAGAGACTAAATGAAGTCTTTTCTCTGTATAATTGGCACAATTACACATACAAGGTATACAATGTCCAAGAAGAAAGCTAGAAGGTACAATCTTATGGTTTTTCAATGCATGAGCAATTTGTCTGCTGTACATTTAAATTTCTTTATTGTGTATGTGTGGTTTGATTCATTGAAGGATCAGATATGTAAATCACTTGAAGAAATATACACTGTTTGTTCCCCAAATCAGCAGAGTTTGTTGTTTTGAAGCACTAAACACCACAAATGCCGAAACCAGGGATTGAACCAGGGACCTTCAGATCTTCAGTCTGACGCTCTCCCAACTGAGCTATTTCGGCATGTGATACATTTATCTAAAATTACTTTTGACTGATCCAATATCTGTCATAGCATGGACAATTTCACAAGAGATTATTAACATTTCATTTGAAAAAAATTATATCCTTTGAAGAAAAATACAATTCTGGATGTATTAAAGTTCCCAATGTACAGGATAACTGGTTTTTTACAGCTTTAAGGTTTAGCTGATGAACATGTGCACAGAAGTGTTTCAATTGAATTGACTTGTTGTAGATTAAGAATTAAGGCTAGTTTTGTTACAGTTGTAGCATAGTGGTTCCATGGTGTAATGGTTAGCACTCTGGACTCTGACTCCAGCGATCTGAGTTCAAATCTCAGTGGGACCTTAAATTTAACAGCTGTGTGATATTGCTTAAGAGAAAATGGACTTAAGAGAAAAAGACAATGCTCACAAAAATGTATTATTAATCTTAACGTTCAATGTGAAATATCTGTTGGGAAAAAAAGTCCAAACCATTGTTTTTTGTGGTTCCGTGGTGTAATGGTTAGCACTCTGTACTTTGAATCCAGCGATCTGAGTTCAAATCTCAGTGGAACCTCTTTTTTCCTTCTTCATATATACCACAAAGCATTTTCAGCGTTGCTCTACAAGCATGTCCTACCATATTCTTGATGCAAAATCACATGCATGGAAACATCTTCAAGAATTCTCTAAGGTGCTTCAGATTTTCATCAAGTGGAGAGCAATAACCTAGTTCAAAGTGTGGATAAATTGTTGGAGAAGACAAGCAAAGGTCTAAGGACAATTCCCATCTCAGCTACTTGTAAGTCTTGAACAGGTCATTCAAAGGGATTTCTTCCTTGAGAGACTAAATTAAGTCTTTTCTCTGTATAATTGGCACAATTACACATACAAGGTATACAATGTCCAAGAAGAAAGCTAGAAGGTACAATCTTATGGTTTTTCAATGCATGAGCAATTTGTCTGCTGTACATTTAAATTTCTTTATTGTGTATGTGTGGTTTGATTCATTGAAGGATCAGATATGTAAATCACTTGAAGAAATATACACAGTTTGTTCCCCAAATCAGCAGAGTTTGTTGTTTTGAAGCACTAAACACCACAAATGCCGAAACCAGGGATTGAACCAGGGACCTTCAGATCTTCAGTCTGACGCTCTCCCAACTGAGCTATTTCGGCATGTGATACATTTATCTAAAATTACTTTTGACTGATCCAATATCTGTCATAGCATGGACAATTTCACAAGAGATTATTAACATTTCATTTGAAAAAAATTATATCCTTTGAAGAAAAATACAATTCTGGATGTATTAAAGTTCCCAATGTACAGGATAACTGGTTTTTTACAGCTTTAAGGTTTAGCTGATGAACATGTGCACAGAAGTGTTTCAATTGAATTGACTTGTTGTAGATTAAGAATTAAGGCTAGTTTTGTTACAGTTGTAGCATAGTGGTTCCATGGTGTAATGGTTAGCACTCTGGACTCTGACTCCAGCGATCTGAGTTCAAATCTCAGTGGGACCTTAAATTTAACAGCTGTGTGATATTGCTTAAGAGAAAATGGACTTAAGAGAAAAAGACAATACTAACAAAAATGTATTATTAATCTTAAAGTTCAATGTGAAATATCTGTTGGGAAAAAAAGTCCAAACCATTGTTTTTTGTGGTTCCGTGGTGTAATGGTTAGCACTCTGGACTTTGAATCCAGCAATCTGAGTTCAAATCTCAGTGGGACCTTAAATTAAACAGCTGTGTGATATTGCTTAAGAGAAAATGGATTTAAGAGAAAAAGAAAATACTAACAAAAATGTATTATTAATCTTAACGTTCAATGTGAAATATCTGTTGGGAAAAAAAGTCCAAACCATTGTTTTTTGTGGTTCCATGGTGTAATGGTTAGCACTCTGGACTCTGACTCCTGCGATCTGAGTTCAAATCTCAGTGGGACCTTAAATTTAACAGCTGTGTGATATTGCTTAAGAGAAAATGGACTTAAGAGAAAAAGACAATACTCAGAAAAATGTATTATTAATCTTAACATTCAATGTGAAATATCTGTTGGTAAAAAAAGTCCAAACCATTGTTTTTTGTGGTTCCGTGGTGTAATGATTAGCACTCTGGACTTTGAATCCAGCGATCTGAGTTCAAATCTCAGTGGAACCTCTTTTTTCCTTCTTCATATATACCACAAAGCATTTTCAGCGTTGCTCTACAAGCATGTCCTACCATATTCTTGATGCAAAATCACATGCATGGAAACATCTTCAAGAATTCTCTAAGGTGCTTCAGATTTTCATCAAGTGGAGAGCAATAACCTAGTTCAAAGTGTGGATAAAGTGTTGGAGAAGACAAGCAAAGGTCTAAGGACAATTCCCATCTCAGCTACTTGTAAGTCTTGAACAGGTCATTCAAAGGGATTTGTTCCTTGAGAGACTAAATGAAGTATTTTCTCTGTATAATTGGCACAATTACACATACAAGGTATACAATGTCCAAGAAGAAAGCTAGAAGGTACAATCTTAAGGTTTTTCAATGCATGAAAAAGGTGTCTGCTGTACATTTAAATTTCTTTATTGTGTATGTGTGGTTTGATTCATTGAAGGATCAGATATGTAAATCATTTGAAGAAATATACACTGTTTGTTCCCCAAATCAGCAGAGTTTGTTGTTTTGAAGCACTAAACACCACAAATGCCGAAACCAGGGATTGAACCAGGGACCTTCAGATCTTCAGTCTGACGCTCTCCCAACTGAGCTATTTCAGCATGTGATACATTGATCTAAAATTACTTTTGACTGATAAGAGATAAGAGATTTTTTATTAACATTGCACCAGTAAACCAATACAACGTGATAATGTAAACACAGTCATCCAGAGGTCAGAGAATGTTAAGCTGCTGCAATTCAAAACACATGCATGTTCGTCAGCGCGGCCATCTCTCATCCATCCTGGATGAAGAGCAAAACAGATATGGAAAAAGGAAAAACACAGTAGGTATCATTTGTGATATTCAAAAAAAGAATTTATCAAAGATTGCCTGAGGACACTCCATGATAAAGTCCCAAAAACTCTATCAGCATAAGCACAATCACACGAGACATTGTTGCAGTTTTGACGACATGCAAGGAGATATGGAGTCTGTGAGTAACTTCAGAGAACACAGTTCAGCAGTTATTCAGCTGGGCGTTATCCGAGGCACGCACAGAGATCTCTGGGGGAGGGATGGGGGGGAGGTCAGCAGGGCACTTCAGCTCTCCGCTCCAGGAGAATAATTTCCAAACAGGCCTCTTTTCAAGGACGTGTGCAGAAACCAGATTAGATAGTCTTTTTGTTTATTCCAATCCAGACCACAGTGTACTTTCTCACTGCAGCCTTCCAAGTCCAGACGCTGTTTCAGGGCCAAAATTCCAAATCATATGAGGTTCCGTTCTATGAACCCCCATCCATGCCCTGTTGGGGCCCGGGCGGCTGTAAACGAGTTCCAAAGCGCCCAGGTCCGCGGTAGTCCACCGACGCACCCAACGTGCGATTGAGCTCATACAACAGCTGGGATGAGTTGCTCACGGCCCGGATCAGAGAATCATGCTGATCAGGGAGTTTCGCCAGCGCGCTGATAGCCGCCGAAGCTCTCCTCAGCTTCAGGTAGCAGACAGCTCCGCCGATGCCAAAAAACAGAGCAGCTGCTACTAATAGTCCAATAATCCACAAATCTTCCACGTCTTCGACAGTCAAGACGGTCAGACACATAGGCTGCCACTGTCCCCACGAGTCCATCATGTATCCAGCCGCGTGTGTGTCAGAGGGGCAGACAGCTTCTCCTGGCACGGTCCGCTTCGTGGAAAAAATCTTATCTATTGAAGAAACAGCCCAATTTACTAATTCCATCGCAAATTGGTTCGAGTGAGCGCTGAAGTGTCAGACGAGACAAAAAGCAAGCAGGGAGGAGGAAAAACTTAGGGAAGGAAGGAGCAAAAAGATATGCGACTTGCCTTGTCGAGAGCCGGAAGCAGATCTAATATCTGTCATAGCATGGACAATTTCACAAGAGATTATTAACATTTCATTTGAAAAAAATATATATCCTTTGAAGAAAAACACAATTCTGGATGTATTAAAGTTCCCAATGTACAGGATAACTGGTTTTTTACAGCTTTAAGGTTTAGCTGATGAACATGTGCAAAGAAGTGTTTCAATTGAATTGACTTGTTGTAGATTAAGAATTAAGGCTAGTTTTGTCACAGTTGTAGCATAGTGGTTCCATGGTGTAATGGTTAGCACTCTGGACTCTGACTCTTGCGATCTGAGTTCAAATCTTAGTGGGACCTTAAATTTAACAGCTGTGTGAAAATGGACTTAAGAGAAAAAGACAATGCTCACAAAAATGTATTATTAATCTTAACGTTCAATGTGAAATATCTGTTGGGAAAAAAAGTCCAAACCATTGTTTTCTGTGGTTCCGTGGTGTAATGGTTAGCACTCTGGACTCTGACTCCTGCGATCTGAGTTCAAATCTCAGTGAGACCTTAAATTTAACAGCTGTGTGATATTGCTTAAGAGAAAATGGACTTAAGAGAAAAAGACAATACTCAGAAAAATGTATTATTAATCTTAACATTCAATGTGAAATATCTGTTGGTAAAAAAAGTCCAAACCATTGTTTTTTGTGGTTCCGTGGTGTAATGATTAGCACTCTGGACTTTGAATCCAGCGATCTGAGTTCAAATCTCAGTGGAACCTCTTTTTTCCTTCTTCATATATACCACAAAGCATTTTCAGCGTTGCTCTACAAGCATGTCCTACCATATTCTTGATGCAAAATCACATGCATGGAAACATCTTCAAGAATTCTCTAAGGTGCTTCAGATTTTCATCAAGTGGAGAGCAATAACCTAGTTCAAAGTGTGGATAAAGTGTTGGAGAAGACAAGCAAAGGTCTAAGGACAATTCCCATCTCAGCTACTTGTAAGTCTTGAACAGGTCATTCAAAGGGATTTGTTCCTTGAGAGACTAAATGAAGTATTTTCTCTGTATAATTGGCACAATTACACATACAAGGTATACAATGTCCAAGAAGAAAGCTAGAAGGTACAATCTTAAGGTTTTTCAATGCATGAAAAAGGTGTCTGCTGTACATTTAAATTTCTTTATTGTGTATGTGTGGTTTGATTCATTGAAGGATCAGATATGTAAATCATTTGAAGAAATATACACTGTTTGTTCCCCAAATCAGCAGAGTTTGTTGTTTTGAAGCACTAAACACCACAAATGCCGAAACCAGGGATTGAACCAGGGACCTTCAGATCTTCAGTCTGACGCTCTCCCAACTGAGCTATTTCGGCATGTGATACATTGATCTAAAATTACTTTTGACTGATAAGAGATAAGAGATTTTTTATTAACATTGCACCAGTAAACCAATACAACGTGATAATGTAAACACAGTCATCCAGAGGTCAGAGAATGTTAAGCTGCTGCAATTCAAAACACATGCATGTTCGTCAGCGCGGCCATCTCTCATCCATCCTGGATGAAGAGCAAAACAGATATGGAAAAAGGAAAAACACAGTAGGTATCATTTGTGATATTCAAAAAAAGAATTTATCAAAGATTGCCTGAGGACACTCCATGATAAAGTCCCAAAAACTCTATCAGCATAAGCACAATCACACGAGACATTGTTGCAGTTTTGACGACATGCAAGGAGATATGGAGTCTGTGAGTAACTTCAGAGAACACAGTTCAGCAGTTATTCAGCTGGGCGTTATCCGAGGCACGCACAGAGATCTCTGGGGGAGGGATGGGGGGGAGGTCAGCAGGGCACTTCAGCTCTCCGCTCCAGGAGAATAATTTCCAAACAGGCCTCTTTTCAAGGACGTGTGCAGAAACCAGATTAGATAGTCTTTTTGTTTATTCCAATCCAGACCACAGTGTACTTTCTCACTGCAGCCTTCCAAGTCCAGACGCTGTTTCAGGGCCAAAATTCCAAATCATATGAGGTTCCGTTCTATGAACCCCCATCCATGCCCTGTTGGGGCCCGGGCGGCTGTAAACGAGTTCCAAAGCGCCCAGGTCCGCGGTAGTCCACCGACGCACCCAACGTGCGATTGAGCTCATACAACAGCTGGGATGAGTTGCTCACGGCCCGGATCAGAGAATCATGCTGATCAGGGAGTTTCGCCAGCGCGCTGATAGCCGCCGAAGCTCTCCTCAGCTTCAGGTAGCAGACAGCTCCGCCGATGCCAAAAAACAGAGCAGCTGCTACTAATAGTCCAATAATCCACAAATCTTCCACGTCTTCGACAGTCAAGACGGTCAGACACATAGGCTGCCACTGTCCCCACGAGTCCATCATGTATCCAGCCGCGTGTGTGTCAGAGGGGCAGACAGCTTCTCCTGGCACGGTCCGCTTCGTGGAAAAAATCTTATCTATTGAAGAAACAGCCCAATTTACTAATTCCATCGCAAATTGGTTCGAGTGAGCGCTGAAGTGTCAGACGAGACAAAAAGCAAGCAGGGAGGAGGAAAAACTTAGGGAAGGAAGGAGCAAAAAGATATGCGACTTGCCTTGTCGAGAGCCGGAAGCAGATCTAATATCTGTCATAGCATGGACAATTTCACAAGAGATTATTAACATTTCATTTGAAAAAAATATATATCCTTTGAAGAAAAACACAATTCTGGATGTATTAAAGTTCCCAATGTACAGGATAACTGGTTTTTTACAGCTTTAAGGTTTAGCTGATGAACATGTGCAAAGAAGTGTTTCAATTGAATTGACTTGTTGTAGATTAAGAATTAAGGCTAGTTTTGTCACAGTTGTAGCATAGTGGTTCCATGGTGTAATGGTTAGCACTCTGGACTCTGACTCTTGCGATCTGAGTTCAAATCTTAGTGGGACCTTAAATTTAACAGCTGTGTGAAAATGGACTTAAGAGAAAAAGACAATGCTCACAAAAATGTATTATTAATCTTAACGTTCAATGTGAAATATCTGTTGGGAAAAAAAGTCCAAACCATTGTTTTTTGTGGTTCCGTGGTGTAATGGTTAGCACTCTGTACTTTGAATCCAGCGATCTGAGTTCAAATCTCAGTGGAACCTCTTTTTTCCTTCTTCATATATACCACAAAGCATTTTCAGCGTTGCTCTACAAGCATGTCCTACCATATTCTTGATGCAAAATCACATGCATGGAAACATCTTCAAGAATTCTCTAAGGTGCTTCAGATTTTCATCAAGTGGAGAGCAATAACCTAGTTCAAAGTGTGGATAAAGTGTGGGAGAAGACAAGCAAAGGTCTAAGGACAATTCCCATCTCAGCTACTTGTAAGTGTAGTGGGCATGACCATGTCCACTTTAATACGCCTGTGTGTTTTTGAACTGTTCCAGAGATTACCTTTACTGACCTCTCAGTAAAGCAAGACATTTACTACAAATTAGTCACATAGTCACAAAAGAGACTATTTCTATCTTTGATTTTATTCTAATGTAATCAAAAGAATAACTTTTGTCATTTTCATGATATATGTTATATGCTGTTATTCTTTTAATATGTAGTATTACTGTGTTGCTTGACCAAATGAAAGTGTCTACTCAAAATATCTATGACAAAGTTGAATGAGGTGTCAGATTGACTTGCTCAGGAGTTGTTTTTGTTGAGTTCAGCTGAAACTCTCGGTAGCGTCGAGATGTCTCCTCTCTTTCAGACACTTTTCCAAAACATTCCTCTTTGTTATCTAAGCAGACTTGCTGTCAACCTTGAGTTTTTCACTTCACGTTTTCACACTCCTCTTGGCCCACGGACCAATGAGGAAAGTGTGTTCTAATCTCAACATTTTTGAGTAAAAGCGTTTGTTTGCATGAACGCTTCAGAGTCTGCAAGAGTTTGGAAGGAACGAGAAGGTTCCTGAGAGTTTCTGGGAACTTCAAGACATGGAGACGTCCCAAAGAGCTGAATGAATGCCTGTCACCCGCCAAGGACAGTCATTCAGCTAAGGACTAAATAACATGCTGTTATGAGTCCACTTCGAACGAGCGTAAGCTCAAAACTTTGTTTATTCCTTCATGGAATAGTTATCTTGAAGTCAGAGGCCTGAAGCTGACGCATTTTCTGATGGTCGATGCGGAACCCAGGAGACGTTGAAAACGTAAACGAATAACCTGCTCAGAGGTGCTGGTTCCCACAAGGACCCGTGCATCTGAAAAGCTACAAGGTCTTCTCTCTTACCGGGCTGTCGTCAAAAGGTAAAGAGCTGTTTACAAACGTACCTGGATTTTAGCAGAAGTCGGATGAGAAGTGTCACTTTGGTAACATGCTCAAGACAATTTCCCTTAAACCATCTCTCCATCTTTCCTCCTCTCCTTTCCCTCAATTCTAAGCTGGAAACTATTTAAGCTAAAGAGCCCTCAGACTAAATATGTTTAACATCCAGTATTGAAGTCTGTTGTGTTAAATTTAACTGTGCTGACGTATTAATTTGAAAGAAAGTGAAATCATGTCAATCAAGTGTAATGGTGTTAATTTAGTGATTTATCTTAAATAAATGGTAGTGTCTTTGGCATACCAACTAAGTTAACGTCTCTGTCACTTAATGGGCTTGTTTATTTATCCATCATAAAGATCACAGAAATATTGGGTAAACTGAAAAAGAAAAGAATCCGTGAAATTACTATTCAATCTGAATAAGTAGATTAATTAAGGATAAAGAGGTCAGCTTAATACTGACCCCTGTTAAAATCCTTTAGTTACATCTGGGTGGCACTATATGTGTTTAAAGACACAATATATGGTCTCCCTCATGTTTACTTCATCTGGTGGCCGTACGAGTTTTCTGAAAGTTTATTGTTAAATCTGTGGTCTCTCATGAACTGTAACGTCATGTTTGCATATTAGGATCCAAGTTTTAGACTCTAACAGATTAATTATTTTGGCTGGAAAAGTGTTCAGAACGATTGCAGGACTGCAGTTAATGACATTTGAAGCTGAAATTGTTATTTGTTCAACTTTTGAAACGCTATAAGTAGTTTGGTGGGGATCTGTCACGCTGTGTTGGAAGTGTCTGGTGGTTCTGATAAGGACCCGGTCCAGATTACGTTGTGCACAAGCTGAGGCAATCTCACTGCAAAATGACCGCCGAGTCAAATTGCCTGAAAAGCTAATTTAACATCTACAAGATTGCTGTGCTGGTATTTTTACATGTTAGAGCAGGTCAAAAAAGCATATTACTGTTAGAACGTTGTCGGATAGTGGTTCTGTTCAGACCAGAGTTTCTGCTCCATGAAAAAGTGGACCGGAACCGACCTTGACGCGCTCCGAGAGAGTCCGTGTTTGTTCAACAGCTGCAGTGCTGGGTTACTACGCGTAGCTAAGTTGTGCCTGTTTTAAATGTGATTGCCATGTTTCAGAATTTTGGGAAGTTAATTTGAAGCGTTTGAGTTGATTAAGAGTCTATAAGGTTGCGCTCTATTGTGCTAAGCTAATGTTAAAGAGACGTGTCATGCATGTTTGTTTATGAGCTGTGATTGGATGAACGAGAGCTGTGAGCTGTCAATCACTCTCGTTACGAACGCTGATTCGCTGAATTGGGAACGCACGCCGTTGCGACCAGCCCACTTCTGTCGTCATTTCCGGCACTGCATTGGTCGAAGGTTTTAAAACTACATTCACCATGGTTGCTTGGGAATGAACTACAAGCGCTGTGATTGATTGGTTGACGTCACGTATCTGTGTAGCGAGCTCCGCCTCGCTCAGCAGAGCTGGTGACGCGCTGCGTCGACCCGCCTATTCGTGTCGTCATTTCCAGGTGCAATTTGGGTGACAAGCAGTTCACTCTCACAGAACAAACAGAGATTTCACTGAAAGTTTAAAAACTCATTTGAAGCCATCTAAACTGTCTAACAACATAAATCTGTCTCTGACAAGAACGTGGTTCGAGCGTTTATCACGAACTCACTAGAAACTAACTCTAAAAGGTAGTTTTCAGTTTAAATACTGAATAGTAAAATCAGTCTCCTCGTGATAACATTAAGACTTGAAGCTGCCCCCTGTTGGTTAGAAGACGTTAACAGATGAATTTTCTCATAAAACATTACAACGTCAGCATTTTTATGGTGAATTACCAGCTTTAAAATTGTTCTGTACACAAACAAAAACTCCTGTTTATTCTAATTACAAATTTTAGAATAACAGAGGTACAGACAAACGATTCATGCTCATTTTAAATACTGAAGAGATTTAAAATATCACTCAAAAAGCATCTTTTATTTGATTTTCAAATTAAATAAATAAAAAAAATGATGGAGAACAGAGCATTTCCACATTAAGCTCTTCACATCTCTGAATTTTAAACAGAATTGGTGTGCACAACTGCACACTTTTAGTTAAAAATGGCATTTTTAACGTTTTTCTGTGTACAATTAATGACTCCAGTTTATTTTAAATAAAAAGTTTAAAATAACAAACAAAATTACATTTTTCAATCCAGATAACTGCGGCAACTCAAAACAGTTTTACTGAATCTGAAATACATTCTCTTGGAGCAAAATAAAACAAAATCTGCTAACATTTTAGTGTGAACATTGCATTTATTTGAAATCTTTAAGAAGGCGTTTGAGTGAAAGACAGAAAACATTAAGCGTGGTTTAATAGTAATTGTTTTAAAAGATAGGTCTATTAAGTTAATACGGCCACGAAGGCTTAACTTACCATATTTTTCATTGAAGGTAAAGCCTAAAATAAATAAAAAGGTACTGAATGAAGGAAAGACTTGTTTATAGATTACAGGAACAAACCCAGAAAGCTGTTTTAGTTAAATAACTCACCGCTAAGAAAGCATTTATTTGCATACACTATTATAAATACCGTTTTATTGATTCAAACAAAGTCAAAACAAAAAGATGGGGGATAACAATTATGATGAAGCTTTACTGCTGCTCACAGCAAAGCTTGAATTGTTAAGGCAAAATAACATTTGCAGAAGAGAAAATTTTCAACAAGAAAAACTTGAGTTAAAACGTGAGATCAAACAAAATCAAAACAAAAAGATGGGAGATAACGATTGTGATGAAGCTTTACAGCTGCTCACAGAAATGCTTGAATTGTTAAGGCAAAATAACATTCGCAGAAGAGAAAATTTTCAACAAGAAAAACTTGAGTTAAAACGTGAGATTAGGCAATTAAAAATAAAACGGAGTGCTATGAATGGTTTTGATGTTCGTCAACTCCCTGACCCAATATGGTTAAAAACAAAACCAGAGCGTGAACTACATTACCAAGAAAAGGTCAAATCCCACTCGCTGGAGCTGGAAGGGACAAGTTCATCAACTCCCTCTCCTAAAAAAGGCGAGAAGAAACATGTTTTTCAAACTAACAAACCACGACATGTTGATGCCCGCTGGAACTATGAACCGCAGTGGCTCAGACAAGACCCAGAGTACGGAAAACGATTTCAAAAGGGGGGCGCACGTCCTAAAGATAAGAAAGATGGTCACAAAAGTAAACCATATCACAAAAGGGGGTCCGAACAGGAACCCCCAGATCAAGGACAAGCCCCTCCTGCCCCTCGAACGGAACAGTCCGAGACCGGCAAAAAATCACAGAAGTTCCAGAAAAAAGGCAACATACCTCTAAGCTCTGAGGAGATAGTGGACATAAGTTGGTTGTTTGAAAACTTGAATGAGATGGAGGATGACCAAACTGGTACAATGCGTGACATTGTCTTTGATAACTCCGAGCACACAAATAACCAGCTGCTCAAAGCAAAGATTGAATTGATAAGGCAGAAGAGCAAACGACAAAGAGAAAAACTTCTCAAAAAAGGCCTTGAGCTACAACATCAGTTTAAACAATCAGTGATGACACAGTGCGCTGTAACTGCTGTTGAGGCTCACATGCAAAACAAAACACCCTCTGAGGTGTGCCCAGGTCAAAAGGTCGTATCCCAGTCGCTAAAAATAGGAGAGGTTCTCTCTCCTACAGGAAGCGAGAATAAACACCATCGTCTCAATGGCCCTCTGACCTCGGAAGAGGTAGAGAACATACGTCGATTGTTAAAAGAGTTGGATAATACTAGCAAGAATGAACAAGATTTTCAAACTGACATACAACGAAATGTTGGTACCAGCTGGAACAGTGACTCAAAATGGTTTAAAGGGAGCCCCGCCCCTAAAGCACCTCAGATTGAAAAATCTGAGACAAGCAACGAACCACAAAAGGTAGGTGTTCACTCTCTAAGAGACCCACAACGGTTCAGATCGAACCAGGTGGGTGAAAACCAAGGTCCATCGGTGGGTGGACTTCAAAAGAAATTGAAGGATGAGGACCTATACTCATGTAACTATGCGTGGTCCCAACAGAAACCCCCGAGCCTTGGAACTGCACCTCCCGCGCCTCGAACAGAACAGTTCGAGACAGGCAAAGAGTCACGAATGTCCAGGAATGATGGCCCAACACCTCTATGCTCGGAAGAGACAGAGGAAGTAAGTAGTTTGTCAGTAGATTTGAATGTTACTGTGCTTGACCAACCTGATACAATGAGTGGCGTTATCATTGATAATGACACTATCAACATTGACCAACCTGGAGCGATGTGTAGCACTGTCTTTCACAAAGACTCAGAGCACACAAATAACTCAGCGCACACTACTACCAACATTGCCATGGATGTTGACAGCAAACCAATTGCTGACACACAACAACATCCTGAAGGTCATGATGCTGACAGCCAACAAGATGCTGACAGTAAACAAGATTACACAGACAGAGTCACACGTGAACAGAAACGTGGGCCAAGACCTGTGAGGTTTCTGTGTAACTTTATACAAAGGGGGGTGGCTAAGAAAGCTTACCTGCCTATCACACTGGAAGGTGTCCTTGAGCGTGAAGCCCTCCTGGATGGCAGTTCTGATATAACCATTATGTCGGCCAAGCTGTTCGAGGAGCTGAGGACCGCCGCTAACGGTGTTGACAGGCAAATACCCTTTGAGAAATGTGCTATTGAGCTACAGGGTCTCGCAGAGACGAGAACAACCCTAACAGCTATAGCTATGGTTCACATGCAGATTGGCGAAATGACAATACACCACCCGGTGTACGTGTCTAAACTTGACTCATTCCCATTTCTGGTTGGCCAAGATTTTATAAACCGCTTCGGCGCGATTGTAGATTATGGTCAACAGAAAATGTGGAGCACAGTGAGAAAACCCCTGCCAATAAAAGTGCCTCCTAGGTGTGATACAGACTGCCTAACCGCAGGTACCGCAGAGGACACAAGGGACTGCTCATCCGAGGACGAGAGCCCGGTAAGTGAACCTTCAACTACAGGTGAGACAGAAGAGACCCAAAAGTTGGACCAAACTCTGGCCCAACAAGAGAACCTCCTCTGTGAGCTGACACATTCAGCACTCCCTGACCACTGCCTACCACAGGTAGTGAAAGGTGTTGAGATCCAAGGATCCCACACCGAAGACGCTGTACTGTCCTCTGAGACAGGTAATTCGGCAATTAGCCAAGCTTTCAATGAAACCTTGGTTCAAGGGCATCTGAGTCCAGAAAATGACAGTCATCCAAACGCTGACAGTCACTTGGACATCATTGTTGCAGATTACGAGGACCCCTCATCAGACAAGAAGGGGGCAAACTCACATTACCTACCACAGGTAGAGAAAGGTGTGGAGATCCAAGGACCCCACACCGAGGTTGCTGTACTGTCCCCTGGGACAGGTAAATCGGCTATCAGCCAAGCTTTCGATGAAACCTTGGTTCAGGGACATTTGTGTCTAGAACTAATCAGAAATGACATAGTTTTTACAGACTCAAAGAGCCCCTCTTCAGTCGAGAGGTGGGAAGACACACACAACGACAGTGACCCGTCGCAGTCTGTACAATCAGACACACCTGCGACTGCGCCGACGGTTGTGACACACCTGAATTACACGGAAAGAGGTAAACGTAGGAAGATACGTTGGCCGAAACCTAAACGATTCCTGTGTACCGTCTTCTCTCAGCTGCGCGAACAGCTTAAACTTAACAATGGCATCCTAACGTGTGCCCATGGACGGACGTCCTCACCTATGTTCGTGGTCCCCCATGACCAAAGGGGGGTGATGTTAGGCCATGCCAAAGACAAAGATTTGAATGTACACCTCAGAAACACTTTTGCTTTCGCCCAGAAAAACCTGGAAAGATCCGCTGAAGGACGTAAGGCGTACTATGACCAAAAGGCCTCTCACAATGAACTCCAAGTGGGAGACAGAGTCTGGTACTATACGTTCGCCCCAGCAACCGGGAAAGGAGGGTCCGAGACCGGAACTCTCGCCCGCAAACTAATGCCCAGGTGGACTGGACCTCATCTGATAACAGACAAAGTGTCCTCAGTCGTCTACGAAATCAAAATCAGCAAAGGCCGCAAAGAGCCAATTGCTAAATGGGTACATCGAAATCAGATCAAACCTTACAAGGCGTTCAATGACTCCACAAAAGACAAAGATCTCACAAACTCACCGACTTCATGGGATAATAAGGTCGTCCAAACACAAGTTAGTAAATAAACTAATCAGGTTTAAACTACCGTATTTTCCACCCTATAAGTCGCATTGTCCAATTTGAACTTAGAAACGCTAAGCCTAAAACCCACAACAAAAACTAATCTTAACAACCGTTTAAATCCACGAGATTTAATTTGACCTCGGTCATAAAGTTGAGACCTGTTTTCTTGTGTGTTGCACTTTGGAATCTGACGACAAGAGTGTGTCGAAGCAGTGAAACGTTGTTTCCTTGTTGTTTAGTCATTACTGTTGTCATTAGTTGAGATATTGTTTTGGTTCTGAACACTCCCAGCCAAAAAGGTTTTGTATTAACATTGGTTAATGAATGATATGGATTTAACTATGCCAACATGCAGTTCGTTTTGTTAAATCTCAATCGTCGAAGAGTCAATGTAGTTTAAAGCTACTCAAGGTACCATAAACTACATTGACCTCACAATTTCTAAATTGAACCGATTCGATCGTTTCTATTCTAGATTGTCTATTCATTTTGATGAGTCTCGCCATAGACTTCAAAATTTATTAGGAATACCAAATCCTACGTCGTTCGTCTAAAAGACAACAGACATTTAGATCAAACTATATTTCATTTTTATTTTAGTTTAACCTAAACTAAGTAATGAATGGAGGAATAGTTTGGAATTAGAGGCCTTCGTTACAGAAGCCCTCCAAAATTTTATAGGTACAAATCCCTATATCTAATTTTACAGAATTGATCCACCCCTTAATTGGTAATTGTAGCTGATCTAAACCATGATAGCTTACATACCAGGTGCATATAGGTAAGGCTTAATGTAAAATCCCAATCATAAGCCCACCTAAAAAACCACATAATTGCATGACACATAGAACCAGAGTGGCACTGACTGGAAACCAACCAGCCAACAACCTTCGATGTGGGGACCTGCAGCTCCAACGCTTGGTCTTCAACCTCCATCCAAGGGTCGCCTCCTCTGCGTCAATCGAGGGATCCCCTCTACATGCTGATTATGAAAACAATTGTTGCTGATCAATCAACAAAACTAACCGTTGTGGAATTACTGCTGTGGAATTACCGCTGTGGATTATAAGACTTTGTTTTCCAAAGGATCACAGACTTTGTTTTCCAAGAGTTAACAGACTCAGTTTTCCAAGGGATTAAAAGCTTACCGCAATGGGATTACCTCCGAACAGTATGGAAGTTCCAAAAAACTTTATGGGATTATAATTTTGATTTTTCTTTTCCACTTGCTGGATTACTCCAAGATCAAAGACAGTTCAAGGTTTCCTTTCGTGTTGGACCCCATCCCCAAGGACTGGCGATGGCTTCCAAAAGGGGGGAGATGTAGTGGGCATGACCATGTCCACTTTAATACACCTGTGTGTTTTTGAACTGTTCCAGAGATGACCTTTACTGACCTCTCAGTAAAGCAAGACATTTACTACAAATTAGTCACATAGTCACCAAAAGAGACTATTTCTATCTTTGATTTTATTCTAATGTAATCAAAAGAATAACTTTTGTCATTTTCATGATATATGTTATATGCTGTTATTCTTTTAATATGTAGTATTACTGTGTTGCTTGACCAAATGAAAGTGTCTACTCAAAATATCTATGACAAAGTTGAATGAGGTGTCAGATTGACTTGCTCAGGAGTTGTTTTTGTTGAGTTCAGCTGAAACTCTCGGTAGCGTCGAGATGTCTCCTCTCTTTCAGACACTTTTCCAAAACATTCCTCTTTGTTATCTAAGCAGACTTGCTGTCAACCTTGAGTTTTTCACTTCACGTTTTCACACTCCTCTTGGCCCACGGACCAATGAGGAAAGTGTGTTCTAATCTCAACATTTTTGAGTAAAAGCGTTTGTTTGCATGAACGCTTCAGAGTCTGCAAGAGTTTGGAAGGAACGAGAAGGTTCCTGAGAGTTTCTGGGAACTTCAAGACATGGAGACGTCCCAAAGAGCTGAATGAATGCCTGTCACCCGCCAAGGACAGTCATTCAGCTAAGGACTAAATAACATGCTGTTATGAGTCCACTTCGAACGAGCGTAAGCTCAAAACTTTGTTTATTCCTTCATGGAATAGTTATCTTGAAGTCAGAGGCCTGAAGCTGACGCATTTTCTGATGGTCGATGCGGAACCCAGGAGACGTTGAAAACGTAAACGAATAACCTGCTCAGAGGTGCTGGTTCCCACAAGGACCCGTGCATCTGAAAAGCTACAAGGTCTTCTCTCTTACCGGGCTGTCGTCAAAAGGTAAAGAGCTGTTTACAAACGTACCTGGATTTTAGCAGAAGTCGGATGAGAAGTGTCACTTTGGTAACATGCTCAAGACAATTTCCCTTAAACCATCTCTCCATCTTTCCTCCTCTCCTTTCCCTCAATTCTAAGCTGGAAACTATTTAAGCTAAAGAGCCCTCAGACTAAATATGTTTAACATCCAGTATTGAAGTCTGTTGTGTTAAATTTAACTGTGCTGACGTATTAATTTGAAAGAAAGTGAAATCATGTCAATCAAGTGTAATGGTGTTAATTTAGTGATTTATCTTAAATAAATGGTAGTGTCTTTGGCATACCAACTAAGTTAACGTCTCTGTCACTTAATGGGCTTGTTTATTTATCCATCATAAAGATCACAGAAATATTGGGTAAACTGAAAAGAAAAGAATCCGTGAAATTACTATTCAATCTGAATAAGTAGATTAATTAAGGATAAAGAGGTCAGCTTAATACTGACCCCTGTTAAAATCCTTTAGTTACATCTGGGTGGCACTATATGTGTTTAAAGACACAATATATGGTCTCCCTCATGTTTACTTCATAAGTCTTGAACAGGTCATTCAAAGGGATTTCTTCCTTGAGAGACTAAATTAAGTCTTTTCTCTGTATAATTGGCACAATTACACATACAAGGTATACAATGTCCAAGAAGAAAGCTAGAAGGTACAATCTTATGGTTTTTCAATGCATGAGCAATTTGTCTGCTGTACATTTAAATTTCTTTATTGTGTATGTGTGGTTTGATTCATTGAAGGATCAGATATGTAAATCACTTGAAGAAATATACACAGTTTGTTCCCCAAATCAGCAGAGTTTGTTGTTGTGAAGCACTAAACACCACAAATGCCGAAACCAGGGATTGAACCAGGGACCTTCAGATCTTCAGTCTGACGCTCTCCCAACTGAGCTATTTCGGCATGTGATACATTTATCTAAAATTACTTTTGACTGATCCAATATCTGTCATAGCATGGACAATTTCACAAGAGATTATTAACATTTCATTTGAAAAAAATTATATCCTTTGAAGAAAAATACAATTCTGGATGTATTAAAGTTCCCAATGTACAGGATAACTGGTTTTTTACAGCTTTAAGGTTTAGCTGATGAACATGTGCACAGAAGTGTTTCAATTGAATTGACTTGTTGTAGATTAAGAATTAAGGCTAGTTTTGTCTCAGTTGTAGCATAGTGGTTCCATGGTGTAATGGTTAGCACTCTGGACTCTGACTCCAGCGATCTGAGTTCAAATCTCAGTGGGACCTTAAATTTAACAGCTGTGTGATATTGCTTAAGAGAAAATGGACTTAAGAGAAAAAGACAATGCTCACAAAAATGTATTATTAATCTTAACGTTCAATGTGAAATATCTGTTGGGAAAAAAAGTCCAAACCATTGTTTTTTGTGGTTCCGTGGTGTAATGGTTAGCACTCTGGACTTTGAATCCAGCAATCTGAGTTCAAATCTCAGTGGAACCTCTTTTTTCCTTCTTCATATATACCACAAAGCATTTTCAGCGTTGCTCTACAAGCATGTCCTACCATATTCTTGATGCAAAATCACATGCATGGAAACATCTTCAAGAATTCTCTAAGGTGCTTCAGATTTTCATCAAGTGGAGAGCAATAACCTAGTTCAAAGTGTGGATAAAGTGTTGGAGAAGACAAGCAAAGGTCTAAGGACAATTCCCATCTCAGCTACTTGTAAGTCTTGAACAGGTCATTCAAAGGGATTTCTTCCTTGAGAGACTAAATGAAGTCTTTTCTCTGTATAATTGGCACAATTACACATACAAGGTATACAATGTCCAAGAAGAAAGCTAGAAGGTACAATCTTATGGTTTTTCAATGCATGAGCAATTTGTCTGCTGTACATTTAAATTTCTTTATTGTGTATGTGTGGTTTGATTCATTGAAGGATCAGATATGTAAATCACTTGAAGAAATATACACTGTTTGTTCCCCAAATCAGCAGAGTTTGTTGTTTTGAAGCACTAAACACCACAAATGCCGAAACCAGGGATTGAACCAGGGACCTTCAGATCTTCAGTCTGACGCTCTCCCAACTGAGCTATTTCGGCATGTATAACTTTTATCTAAAATTACTTTTGACTGATCCAATATCTGTCATAGCATGGACAATTTCACAAGAGATTATTAACATTTCATTTGAAAAAAATTATATCCTTTGAAGAAAAATACAATTCTGGATTTATTAAAGTTCCCAATGTACAGGATAACTGGTTTTTTACAGCTTTAAGGTTTAGCTGATGAACATGTGCACAGAAGTGTTTCAATTGAATTGACTTGTTGTAGATTAAGAATTAAGGCTAGTTTTGTTACAGTTGTAGCATAGTGGTTCCATGGTGTAATGGTTAGCACTCTGGACTCTGACTCCTGCGATCTGAGTTCAAATCTCAGTGGGACCTTAAATTTAACAGCTGTGTGATATTGCTTAAGAGAAAATGGACTTAAGAGAAAAAGACAATACAAACAAAAATGTATTATTAATCTTAAAGGGATTGTGACATGATTTTTTTACTATTCATAAAATTGCTCAAAATATATATATTTTATCATTTAAATATGTTTGTTTTTGCAAACAAAATGATAAATCACTTTAATTTTGCTTTAAAAGTGATTTTGAACTTCAAGCCGTGTTTAATCATGGGAAATCCGATTACACTCGAACGCACCATATGTGATGTCACACTGGGCAGAGGGCTGTGGTGTCTTTAATAGCGGACAATTTAAAACTGGACGAATTTATCAATCTATGTGAAGATTTGAGCTATTTGTCTTCATTTTGGGAAGCAGAAAATTGTTTGGGTGATGGAACAAGAAACAACAGGATCTAATTTAGGTCTGATGCTGTATCAGACTTCCTTCATGTCGAGCTGCTCATACCTGCGCACTGTGACAAGCCCAGAGCTCTGCCCGGTGTGACATCACAGATGGTGCGTTCGTGTGTAATGGGATTTCCCATGATTAAACACGGCTTGAAGTTCAAAATCACTTTTAAAGCAAAATTAAAGTGATTTATCATTTTGTTTGCAAAAACAAACATATTTAAATGATAAAATATATATATATTGAGCAATTTTATGAATAGTAAAAAAATCATGTCACAATCCCTTTAACGTTCAATGTGAAATATCTGTTGGGAAAAAAAGTCCAAACCATTGTTTTTTGTGGTTCCGTGGTGTAATGGTTAGCACTCTGGACTTTGAATCCAGCGATCTGAGTTCAAATCTCAGTGGGACCTTAAATTTAACAGCTGTGTGATATTGCTTAAGAGAAAATGGACTTAAGAGAAAAAGACAATACTAACAAAAATGTATTATTAATCTTAAAGTTCAATGTGAAATATCTGTTGGGAAAAAAAGTCCAAACCATTGTTTTTTGTGGTTCCGTGGTGTAATGGTTAGCACTCTGGACTTTGAATCCAGCGATCTGAGTTCAAATCTCAGTGGAACCTCTTTTTTCCTTCTTCATATATACCACAAAGCATTTTCAGCGTTGCTCTACAAGCATGTCCTACCATATTCTTGATGCAAAATCACATGCATGGAAACATCTTCAAGAATTCTCTAAGGTGCTTCAGATTTTCATCAAGTGGAGAGCAATAACCTAGTTCAAAGTGTGGATAAAGTGTTGGAGAAGACAAGCAAAGGTCTAAGGACAATTCCCATCTCAGCTACTTGTAAGTCTTGAACAGGTCATTCAAAGGGATTTCTTCCTTGAGAGACTAAATGAAGTCTTTTCTCTGTATAATTGGCACAATTACACATACAAGGTATACAATGTCCAAGAAGAAAGCTAGAAGGTACAATCTTATGGTTTTTCAATGCATGAGCAAGGTGTCTGCTGTACATTTAAATTTCTTTATTGTGTATGTGTGGTTTGATTTATTGAAGGATCAGATATGTAAATCACTTGAAGAAATATACACTGTTTGTTCCCCAAATCAGCAGAGTTTGTTGTTTTGAAGCACTAAACACCACAAATGCCGAAACCAGGGATTGAACCAGGGACCTTCAGATCTTCAGTCTGACGCTCTCCCAACTGAGCTATTTTGGCATGTATAACTTTTATCTAAAATTACTTTTGACTGATCCAATATCTGTCATAGCATGGACAATTTCACAAGAGATTATTAACATTTCATTTGATAAAAATTATATCCTTTGAAGAAAAATACAATTCTGGATGTATTAAAGTTCCCAATGTACAGGATAACTGGTTTTTTACAGCTTTAAGGTTTAGCTGATGAACATGTGCACAGAAGTGTTTCAATTGAATTGACTTGTTGTAGATTAAGAATTAAGGCTAGTTTTGTTACAGTTGTAGCATAGTGGTTCCATGGTGTAATGGTTATCACTCTGGACTCTGACTCCTGCGATCTGAGTTCAAATCTCAGAGGGACCTTAAATTTAACAGCTGTGTGATATTGCTTAAGAGAAAATGGACTTAAGAGAAAAAGACAATACTAACAAAAATGTATTATTAATCTTAACGTTCAATGTGAAATATCTGTTGGTAAAAAAAGTCCAAACCATTGTTTTTTGTGGTTCCATGGTGTAATGGTTAGCACTCTGGACTCTGACTCCAGCGATCTGAGTTCAAAATCTCAGTGGGACCTTAAATTTAACATTTGTGTGATATTGCTTAAGAGAAAATGGACTTAAGAGAAAAAGACAATACTCAGAAAAATGTATTATTAATCTTAAAGTTCAATGTGAAATATCTGTTGGGAAAAAAAGTCCAAACCATTGTTTTTTGTGGTTCCATGGTGTAATGGTTTGCACTCTGGACTTTGAATCCAGCGATCTGAGTTCAAATCTCAGTGGAACCTCTTTTTTCCTTCTTCATATATACCACAAAGCATTTTCAGCGTTGCTCTACAAGCATGTCCTACCATATTCTTGATGCAAAATCACATGCATGGAAACATCTTCAAGAATTCTCTAAGGTGCTTCAGATTTTCATCAAGTGGAGAGCAATAACCTAGTTCAAAGTGTGGATAAAGTGTTGGAGAAGACAAGCAAAGGTCTAAGGACAATTCCCATCTCAGCTTAGCCTGGTTGATACCAGACCCATGTCCTTCACTTCGCTTTGTACTAGGGTCTGGCATCTCTCCCATAGACAGCGATTTCTCCGTTAGATTTTTGAATGGACCAATCAGAGAACAGAAGGCGGAGTTTTGTTAGTTTAGCCTGGCGAGGTCCAGGCTATTCAGATAAAAAGCTCAGAAACCACTCGGTGGATATTTTTTCTGCTACCAGTGTGTAATTATATGTCTCTAATTTACTGACTGTTGGCCTAGATGAAACATTTGAGATAAAATTCGATTTTTTATCATTTATTTTCGTAGCGCACCCGAGGCTGTTTGGAAAATGTCAAACCGAAACTATTTAAATCCAGCAGATTTGACCATTTCGTGAATTGATTTAGGAACTGTTAAGCTCAGGAACACTTCTGATATAACGTCAGCTAAGAAATATATTTTTTATCAGCAGAGAAATAATAGTTTACCTTGTTTTATTGAAAATTCCTTCGTGGCGGCAGCCATTTTGAATGACGACGTCAGTCAAAACTCCGCCTTCTGTTCTCTGATTGGTCCGGTCAAAAATCTACCGGAGATATCCTTGTCTATGGGACAAGTCCCAGACCCAGCAGTGAAGGGAAATGAGAATTGAGCGGAGCTGCGTAGGAATGGCGAGGGCCAGGCTAATCTCAGCTACTTGTAAGTCTTGAACAGGTCATTCAAAGGGATTTCTTCCTTGAGAGACTAAATGAAGTCTTTTCTCTGTATAATTGGCACAATTACACATACAAGGTATACAATGTCCAAGAAGAAAGCTAGAAGGTACAATCTTATGGTTTTTCAATGCATGAGCAAGGTGTCTGCTGTACATTTAAATTTCTTTATTGTGTATGTGTGGTTTGATTCATTGAAGGATCAGATATGTAAATCACTTGAAGAAATATACACAGTTTGTTCCCCAAATCAGCAGAGTTTGTTGTTGTGAAGCACTAAACACCACAAATGCCGAAACCAGGGATTGAACCAGGGACCTTCAGATCTTCAGTCTGACGCTCTCCCAACTGAGCTATTTCGGCATGTATTACTTTTATCTAAAATTACTTTTGACTGATCCAATATCTGTCATAGCATGGACAATTTCACAAGAGATTATTAACATTTCATTTGATAAAAATTATATCCTTTGAAGAAAAATACAATTCTGGATGTATTAAAGTTCCCAATGTACAGGATAACTGGTTTTTTTACAGCTTTAAGGTTTAGCTGATGAACATGTGCACAGAAGTGTTTCAATTGAATTGACTTGTTGTAGATTAAGAATTAAGGCTAGTTTTGTTACAGTTGTAGCATAGTGGTTCCATGGTGTAATGGTTATCACTCTGGACTCTGACTCCAGCGATCTGAGTTCAAATCTCAGTGGGACCTTAAATTTAACAGCTGTGTGATATTGCTTAAGAGAAAATGGACTTAAGAGAAAAAGACAATACTAACAAAAATGTATTATTAATCTTAACGTTCAATGTGAAATATCTGTTGGAAAAAAAAGTCCAAACCATTGTTTTTTGTGGTTCCGTGGTGTAATGGTTATCACTCTGGACTCTGACTCCAGCGATCTGAGTTCAAAATCTCAGTGGGACCTTAAATTTAACAGCTGTGTGATATTGCTTAAGAGAAAATGGACTTAAGAGAAAAAGACAATACTCAGAAAAATGTATTATTAATCTTAAAGTTCAATGTGAAATATCTGTTGGGAAAAAAAGTCTAAACCATTTATTTTTGTGGTTCCGTGGTGTAATGGTTAGCACTCTGGACTTTGAATCCTGCGATCTGAGTTCAAATCTCAGTGGGACATTAAATTTAACAGCTGTGTGATATTGCTTAAGAGAAAATGGACTTAAGAGAAAAAGACAATGCTCACAAAAATGTATTATTAATCTTAACGTTCAATGTGAAATATCTGTTGGGAAAAAAGTCCAAACCATTGTTTTTTGTGGTTCCGTGGTGTAATGGTTAGCACTCTGGACTTTGAATCCAGCGATCTGAGTTCAAATCTCAGTGGAACCTCTTTTTTCCTTCTTCATATATACCACAAAGCATTTTCAGCGTTGCTCTACAAGCATGTCCTACCATATTCTTGATGCAAAATCACATGCATGGAAACATCTTCAAGAATTCTCTAAGGTGCTTCAGATTTTCATCAAGTGGAGAGCAATAACCTAGTTCAAAGTGTGGATAAAGTGTTGGAGAAGACAAGCAAAGATCTTAGGACTATTCACATATCAGCTACTTGTAAGTTTTGAACAGGTCATTCAAAGGGATTTATTACTTGAGAGACTAAATTAAGTATTTTCTCTGTTTAATTGGCACAATTACACATACAAGGTATACAATGTCCAAGAAGAAAGCTAGAAGGTACAATCTTATGGTTTTTCAAAGCATGAGCAAGGTGTCTGCTGTACATTTAAATTTCTTTATTGTGTATGTGTGGTTTGATTCATTGAAGGATCAGATATGTAAATCACTTGAAGAAATATACACTGTTTGTTCCCCAAATCAGCAGAGTTTGTTGTTTTGAAGCACTAAACACCACAAATGCCGAAACCAGGGATTGAACCAGGGACCTTCAGATCTTCAGTCTGACGCTCTCCCAACTGAGCTATTTCGGCATGTGATGCATTTATCTAAGATTACTTTTGACTGATCCATTATCTGTCATAGCATGGACAATTTCACAAGAGATTATTAACATTTCATTTGAAAAAAATTATATCCTTTGAAGAAAAATACAATTCTGGATGTATTAAAGTTCCCAATGTACAGGATAACTGGTTTTTTACAGCTTTAAGGTTTAGCTGATGAACATGTGCACAGAAGTGTTTCAATTGAATTGACTTGTTGTAGATTAAGAATTAAGGCTAGTTTTGTCACAGTTGTAGCATAGTGGTTCCATGGTGTAATGGTTAGCACTCTGGACTCTGACTCCAGCGATCTGAGTTCAAATCTCAGTGGGACCTTAAATTTAACAGCTGTGTGATATTGCTTAAGAGAAAATGGACTTAAGAGAAAAAGACAATGCTCACAAAAATGTATTATTAATCTTAACGTTCAATGTGAAATATCTGTTGGGAAAAAAAGTCCAAACCATTGTTTTTTGTGGTTCCGTGGTGTAATGGTTAGCACTCTGGACTTTGAATCCAGCGATCTGAGTTCAAATCTCAGTGGAACCTCTTTTTTCCTTCTTCATATATACCACAAAGCATTTTCAGCGTTGCTCTACAAGCATGTCCTACCATATTCTTGATGCAAAATCACATGCATGGAAACATCTTCAAGAATTCTCTAAGGTGCTTCAGATTTTCATCAAGTGGAGAGCAATAACCTAGTTCAAAGTGTGGATAAAGTGTTGGAGAAGACAAGCAAAGGTCTAAGGACAATTCCCATCTCAGCTTAGCCTGGTTGATACCAGACCCATGTCCTTCACTTCGCTTTGTACTAGGGTCTGGCATCTCTCCCATAGACAGCGATTTCTCCGTTAGATTTTTGAATGGACCAATCAGAGAACAGAAGGCGGAGTTTTGTTAGTTTAGCCTGGCGAGGTCCAGGCTATTCAGATAAAAAGCTCAGAAACCACTCGGTGGATATTTTTTCTGCTACCAGTGTGTAATTATATGTCTCTAATTTACTGACTGTTGGCCTAGATGAAACATTTGAGATAAAATTCGATTTTTTATCATTTATTTTCGTAGCGCACCCGAGGCTGTTTGGAAAATGTCAAACCGAAACTATTTAAATCCAGCAGATTTGACCATTTCGTGAATTGATTTAGGAACTGTTAAGCTCAGGAACACTTCTGATATAACGTCAGCTAAGAAATATATTTTTTATCAGCAGAGAAATAATAGTTTACCTTGTTTTATTGAAAATTCCTTCGTGGCGGCAGCCATTTTGAATGACGACGTCAGTCGACGTCGTTCAAAACTCCGCCTTCTGTTCTCTGATTGGTCCGGTCAAAAATCTACCGGAGATATCCTTGTCTATGGGACAAGTCCCAGACCCAGCAGTGAAGGGAAATGAGAATTGAGCGGAGCTGCGTAGGAATGGCGAGGGCCAGGCTAATCTCAGCTACTTGTAAGTCTTGAACAGGTCATTCAAAGGGATTTCTTCCTTGAGAGACTAAATGAAGTCTTTTCTCTGTATAATTGGCACAATTACACATACAAGGTATACAATGTCCAAGAAGAAAGCTAGAAGGTACAATCTTATGGTTTTTCAATGCATGAGCAATTTGTCTGCTGTACATTTAAATTTCTTTATTGTGTATGTGTGGTTTGATTCATTGAAGGATCAGATATGTAAATCACTTGAAGAAATATACACAGTTTGTTCCCCAAATCAGCAGTTTGTTGTTGTGAAGCACTAAACACCACAAATGCCGAAACCAGGGATTGAACCAGGGACCTTCAGATCTTCAGTCTGACGCTCTCCCAACTGAGCTATTTCGGCATGTATAACTTTTATCTAAAATTACTTTTGACTGATCCAATATCTGTCATAGCATGGACAATTTCACAAGAGATTATTAACATTTCATTTGATAAAAATTATATCCTTTGAAGAAAAATACAATTCTGGATGTATTAAAGTTCCCAATGTACAGGATAACTGGTTTTTTACAGCTTTAAGGTTTAGCTGATGAACATGTGCACAGAAGTGTTTCAATTGAATTGACTTGTTGTAGATTAAGAATTAAGGCTAGTTTTGTTACAGTTGTAGCATAGTGGTTCCATGGTGTAATGGTTATCACTCTGGACTCTGACTCCTGCGATCTGAGTTCAAAATTCAGTGGGACCTTAAATTTAACAGCTGTGTGATATTGCTTAAGAGAAAATGGACTTAAGAGAAAAAGACAATACTCACAAAAATGTATTATAAATCTTAAAGTTCAATGTGACATATCTGTTGGGAAAAAAAGTCCAAACCATTGTTTTTTGTGGTTCCATGGTGTAATGGTTAGCACTCTGGACTCTGACTCCAGCGATCTGAGTTCAAATCTCTGTGGGACCTTAAATTTAACAGCTGTGTGATATTGCTTAACCCTCCTGTTATGTTACGGGTCAAATTGACCCGTTTTAAAGTTTACATTTTTTTTAAAAATAGTTAAAAATATTTTTTCTGCATGAAACTTTTTCTATTTGTCTTAATAGTTCCAATCAACATATAAATTGAAAATGATTCACTTTACACATTTGTACCACTCTCTGCGTCTACTTGTTACATCGATACTGTTCGGGTCAATTTGACCCGGCAGTCAAAATGAATGGTAAAAAGGGTAAAAACATTTCCAATTCTATTTGTTTCCTTGAAACTATGAGACATATTTCACTACACACACACACACACACACGCGCACACACACACACACACACACGCACGCACGCACACACACACGCACACACACACGCACGCACACACACACACACACACACACACACACATACACACACACATGCACACATGCATGCACATAAACCCACTTTCTCACTATTCTCTTTACTTCACAAGGAAACTGTGAGAAAGCAGGTGTTTATACAACTTTTGACGGGAACCTTTTCTGTTCCCGTGGGAAAACTCCACCCACACAAATCTTCATGACTCATTTGTCTTGATTTTAATGAGCGGGTCAATTTGACCCAGAACAGTAAATGTGTCTCAAGTTCAATTATAAAGATCACCCTTTGAAAAAAATAAAATAAAATGTAACATAATTTTTTTTACAAAAATCAATTTCAAGGATAATTATTGTTTTTTTGTGTGTAGGTTTTTTCAGCAAACATAAAAAATGTAAATCACATTGTTTATGTCCAAATGAGTTAGTCGTCATTATCCTTTATTTATGAGAAATAAAAAAAACATCATTGCACAAATATTGACTGACATGGTTAGTATTGGAGTTAATAATCAGATACAAAAAGGTTTTGGAGGATTTTTTGGGTTTCTGACACTATTACATGATTAAACACTCACCGGGTCAAATTGACCCACGAACATTATTGCTGTACCTCAGAAACAAACATAACAGGAGGGTTAATAGAAAATGGACTTAAGAGAAAAAGACAATACTGACAAAAATGTATTATTAATCTTAAAGTTCAATGTGAAATATCTGTTGGTAAAAAAAGTCCAAACCATTGTTTTTTGTGGTTCCGTGGTGTAATGGTTAGCACTCTGGACTTTGAATCCAGCGATCTGAGTTCAAATCTCAGTGGAACCTCTTTTTTCCTTCTTCATATATACCACAAAGCATTTTCAGCGTTGCTCTACAAGCATGTCCTACCATATTCTTGATGCAAAATCACATGCATGGAAACATCTTCAAGAATTCTCTAAGGTGCTTCAGATTTTCATCAAGTGGAGAGCAATAACCTAGTTCAAAGTGTGGATAAAGTGTTGGAGAAGACAAGCAAAGGTCTAAGGACAATTCCCATCTCAGCTACTTGTAAGTCTTGAACAGGTCATTCAAAGGGATTTCTTCCTTGAGAGACTAAATGAAGTCTTTTCTCTGTATAATTGGCACAATTACACATACAAGGTATACAATGTCCAAGAAGAAAGCTAGAAGGTACAATCTTATGGTTTTTCAATGCATGAGCAATTTGTCTGCTGTACATTTAAATTTCTTTATTGTGTATGTGTGGTTTGATTCATTGAAGGATCAGATATGTAAATCACTTGAAGAAATATACACTGTTTGTTCCCCAAATCAGCAGAGTTTGTTGTTGTGAAGCACTAAACACCACAAATGCCGAAACCAGGGATTGAACCAGGGACCTTCAGATCTTCAGTCTGACGCTCTCCCAACTGAGCTATTTCGGCATGTATAACTTTTATCTAAAATTACTTTTGACTGATCCAATATCTGTCATAGCATGGACAATTTCACAAGAGATTATTAACATTTCATTTGATAAAAATTATATCCTTTGAAGAAAAATACAATTCTGGATGTATTAAAGTTCCCAATGTACAGGATAACTGGTTTTTTACAGCTTTAAGGTTTAGCTGATGAACATGTGCACAGAAGTGTTTCAATTGAATTGACTTGTTGTAGATTAAGAATTAAGGCTAGTTTTGTTACAGTTGTAGCATAGTGGTTCCATGGTGTAATGGTTATCACTCTGGACTCTGACTCCTGCGATCTGAGTTCAAATCTCAGAGGGACCTTAAATTTAACAGCTGTGTGATATTGCTTAAGAGAAAATGGACTTAAGAGAAAAAGACAATACTACCAAAAATGTATTATTAATCTTAACGTTCAATGTGAAATATTATGGAAGCGTTTATGGGACGTATTTAAAACTAAAATGGTTTAGCAGGAATGCTTTTTCATTTCAAAGTCAAGCTGCCTTTTTTGAGTCATAAATAAAATTTAAAATGAATAAACCAAACTGCATTTTCATTTTTTTCTTCGAGACTGCTCAATTTGTAACTTAATTAAAATGATAAGTAAAATAACATTTAACCAAAGGTGGGCGAATGAACGCTAGGGAGCGCTAAAGCGCTATTCCGCTTACAGTGGACCTAAACTTTTTGTCAGCGTTTTTGTGAATTGACTAACTTTTATAATTCATAAGCGGATTTTTGCTATTTTTATTTAAAATGCAGTACCGCTAATAACTAATTATCTATCAGTAAAACGAAAAAAACTATTTTACAAGGTTTTAAACTGCTAACAGACAAGTCCACATTCTGATCCGTGAGCACTGCAGTCATCCACGTCCATCGTCCGTGTGAGCTGTCGTCCGGTTGGTTGATTTATGAGCGGGGCCCGCCCCAACGGGCCCTGGCTATTGGCTACGACTACCTGTCATGTGACAAAGAAAGACATGATTGGTCAAGTTAGCACCCCCCCCAGTGTGTTTTTCTCTGTAGCCTGCCTGCTCGAACAGTGAGTACACGTGAACATGGAGGGTGAACAACAAATGGATGTTTCTCAGCGGCCTGTGGATGAACCACGTGTGGGAGAAGGATCTTCATCCGCTGTGGCTGAGGACGTCACCGAAGAAGAGAGCGTTGTTGAGTCTCACCCCTGGCCCCATTTGAAGGACTATTTCATTTTTGACTCGAAAGATAAGTTGAATGAAAAGTCTATGTACTTTCAGTGTGTGTTGTGCAAACCAAAACAAACGTTAATTAAAGGACAGTTGAGGAGTCTTTTCAATTTGAAGTCGCATGTCAGCCGAAAACATCCAACACACGCTGCGCAGTTCGAGTTGGCAGTGAAGTCCGGGTCCTTACGTGGTAAACAAAGACTTTCTGTGGATAGTGCCGGCAGCAGCCAGTCATCAAAGAAACCACGGCAGGCCAGCCTTGCTGAAACTTTCTTTAAATCATCCTCAACTGCCGTAAGGCAATCTATGGTGGACACACAGATTGTCGACATGTTTGTCCACAACATGCTTCCGCTGCGTGTAGTGGAGTGTCCCACCTTTGTTGGCTTGATCAAGATGTTAAATCCCAGCAAGACATCCATGTCTCGGCGCACCCTAGGCAGGAGGATTTTGGCCCGCCATGGACAGCTGGAAAAACATCTAACGAGGTAATACAAGTATTTTTTTTATTTAGAATAATAAGAATGGTGCTCTGTACTTCATATTTTATTATGTTAATAATATATATATGTATCCACTCATGACACAGGCTTGTTGTTAGCTAAATCTGAGTGAAGAACAACAAAAAATAAATGGCAGAAGGCTGATCAGACCACCACCGTCCATCCCCCTCCTATTGTTTTACTTCTTCAGAGCATGTGATGACCAGACTGACTGACTCCACACTCGATTTAACTTGCTCACCCTCCTCCCTCCCCCCTCCTCCCTTC
>JBBPBX010023004.1:30844-40912 GCA_038048925.1 Garcialebias charrua | reverse complement strand
TATATATGTATATATATATATAGTATATATATATATATATATATATATATATATATATATATATATATATATATACAGTAGTTATATATATAGTTATATATATGCTTATCTGAATATGTATATATAATAATATGTATATAATATATATATATATATAAATATAATTACAGTATCTGAATATGTATACAAAATGTGTGTGTGAATAAATTGCTTCTTTGATTGCATCTTGTTAAACATGTACATTAAAGTATTATATTCCACCAAAATTATTTAAATATGCTAAACTATATGTTCCTATACATGCAGTTTTAATTGCTGTATGCCTAAAATTTAAATAAGTGACAATGGGATTACTATTCAGCGTGTTATGATTGATTAAATGCGCTGATACTTTATTGTGCCTGTCAAATATATAAGGCTGAGTGGAGCGGTGGACATCCCCAAGATGGCCGCCTGAAATCTCGTCGGCTCCAATAGGCGAGAGCAGTCCATGGGGTATCTAGTGTTCTATATAAGATATCTATGGTCATTACAATCTGGTGCGGGTCCATTTTGGACGCGTCTGTTTACTTTCGTCTCGGAAGTAACTTCTTCTTCTGTGGTTTTTACGAAAGTAACTTCCTCTTCGTTTTTTTTTTTTAAGGGGAGTGTACCACTCTGCGCATGTCAGAACTTCTGATCAGAATAAAAGCCTGCTGCATGTAAACACTCGTCATGAACGGATTGTGCCCATGTAAACGGTGCTATCTAATTATGCAATCAGAGCACATTTAAATCCGGTCACAGAATTTTGCCCATGTAAACATAGCTTTTGTCTTTTAACAAAATTCATTTGGATATTTAAAGGTAAATCGTTATTTTGAGCCCTATACATAATTGATAAAATATTATAATCAACCAAATCATGGAATTTCAATAATTTCAGTTGATAAAATAATGTACTGGATGGATGACAATAATGTTTTCTAGTGATAATTCTTACAGCTCTTTTCTGTAATACAAAAATAGGCTTTGTGATTGTTTTACACGCTTTCCCCCAAACATCAATACAATAGATTAAGTGTGGAACAATGATTGTGTTATACAACAAATACAGAGCTTTATCATTCAATAGGTCTCTGACCTTGTACAGTACTGCAATCGATTTAGCTATTTTTATTCTTACAGAATTTATGTGTTGTTTCCATGTCAGTTTGTCATCAATAATAACACCCAAAAACTTCACCTCACTCACTCTGCAAATCTCAACACCCTCAATTTTGAGTGGAACGTCAACAGTTTTCTTTTTATTACTGAATATCATGTAATTAGTTTTTTCTAGATTTAATGATAATTTATTGATTTTAAACCAAGTTTGTATTTTGGTAAATTCTGTCTTTATCAATTCCAACATTTGTTCTATATCTTCACCTAAACAGAAAAATGTGGTAAAAGATGGTTGCTTGAGTTTAAGGACAAATACTATTACTGGATGAGGATTTAGATTGAAGATAGCGAGGGTTGGGTCGATCTGGAAAGAAGACGAAAACCAAGAAGACAAAGAAGAAGGAACACCACTTGTCCACCCCAAAGGGACCTGAGGGGGGACAACTATCCAAGGATCCCCTTCCTAAGATTATCCCTTATCAAGATCAAGAGTCCATCTAGTTTATTGTTCCTTATCTGAATACTTTCATATACTCAAGTTAATATTTTGTATCGCTATTTTATAACGCTGTTCCTTTGCAAATTTACTCAAATTAAAGAGCAGAGCAAAACGCAAAACTATCGTCTCAGTTTAATGAATTTTTGTTATGGATTCCTAAAAGCTTGGTTCAAATGAATAACATCATAAACAGGAGGTTTTAAAAGGTTAAACATTAGCACAATGAGTAAATAAAACATCACCCTAGGGTCCAATCTTCTGGATCCTAAAATTTACTGGACCTTTAACAATTACAAAGCTCACCGGAGAGAAGCCGCCGTTAATAATAGTTTCTTTACTCCAACCTCTCCAGTCCCCGGCAGCTAAGGTGGAAAGACGAGTAAAGTGAGAACAGGGCAGAGACTATTAGATGAAGGCGGTGAACCGTCTAGTTGAATTCTCTCATTAATAAGCCTTAAGTCGGAGCTGTTCCCCACAGTCACAGGTAATACCCAGACTCAGGGACTAGTTCGAGAGACCCTCTTGGAAGGTAGGCTTCAGTAAGAACCTGTTGCGATCCACGCGGCTAGCTTACTGACCCACAGAGCACGACATGGCGTCCCTGGGTGGGCACTCTTTGTAAAATAAGGACCCCACGAAGATACCGGCGTGCGTCAAAGGATTGACAAGCGCCAGAAGAACAACTCCTCTAAGAGTAGGGAAGTTGTAGACGACTGGTCTAAGCTATCAGTCAAGTGCCCCTTAACTCCACGGCAGTGGGTAGGGTAGAAAGGGTTTACTAAGGTCTGCTGACCACAGATCTGGAGTAAAATTAGCAGCAAGTACGTTTTCATCCCAAGTACAGGGACATAAAGTCAGGCGGCTTTGAAAACGGACAAACTCGAGACGAGAAAATTGAAGAATGGCCACAAATGCGGTGATAATAGGACAGGAGGACCCGTCCTCAGCAAACGATCCAGAAGAACCGACGCCCGAGTCCAACGAAGAACCTATATACCAGCCAGTGACACCATTAGCTGGGAAAGATCAGCACATAACAGATCCGAAAGTCCCATAGGAAACCGACTCTAGAGGAGAACCAGTAGACGAGCTGAACAATGAGATAAAAATGGAGATAATCTTATATGGCAAAGGGTTCCTTACTTGGAACCTGCCTCTTCAGACAAGACTGAGGAAAAATTATATACAGATGGATGATGAAGTGCTAGCATCGAACATATCTGAAGAAATGGAGAAGGGCATTTTGAACTGCCCTACTATGGTAGATGGCTATCAGGTAGTGGTATTGAAGGACCCAGGTGTCCCGAAACATAAACCCGAGATTGCCAAATGGTTACAGTGGTGGAATGAATGGCTAGCAGCACCTGGAAGCGAAAATATAATGACGTTACACAGCCCCTCAAAAGAATACGACTCAATTGTAAAAATGGTAGCTAGAGAGTCTGGAATAGCATGTACCACAATAAAAATGTATCCAGAGGTCAGAGCAACCGGAAAATACGAAGAATGTAAGCCAGAAATACACAAAATGCACGAATATAGACAGGTACAAAGAGAAAGACCTAAACCATTTGAGCAGACCTCCGTAACAGGGTCTCCCGGGGGAATCAGACAATGAGAGTGATGAAGAAGGCAAGCGAAGAACGAACCCTAAACCGGATGGGAGAGTACCAGAAGAACAGACATTTGTAGTCCTCCCATATGGTGAAGGTTACAGAAACTGGGACCCGTTCGTTCAGAAAATGTTCAAAGAAAATAACCCAGGTGTGAAAGACTTAACCTTGCGGACGAATCTGTTTGAGGTTATGGACAAAAACAAAGAATTCTATTGCTCATTAACAAGGAACAGCCTCCAAATGATAGTATTAAAAGACCCGGCAAGGATAACAGTAAAAGCTGAAATTAAAACATGGCTACGATGGTGGATAGAGCAGATCGAAAAGAGACGTGGAACTATAGTTACTATAATGAGCCCATCAGCTGACTATGATCCACTAATAACCAGGGTAGCCAAAGAGACCGGGTTATATGTACACACGGTTGGCACTGAGACCAAAGCAATCCCGATGAGTGGTTCATACAAAGGAGAAATAGCTAGATTAAGGCAATACCGGCAAGAGTGGTACGGAAGAGGTAAAGGACAGGACTCGGAGGTGGACTCCCAAGAAGAGTCGGGAGAAGAATCAGGCCAGGATGAAGAAGAAAACCTTGAAGAAGGAGCTCTCCGGGCCAAGTCGGAAAAACCAAGTTATAAACCAGTTAACCATCAAACTCCTGGCCACGGGGGAAGTACATTGAACCTGAGTTCATATAGGGTACCTACAGGATTTGCCTCAGACACAAGCCCAGAGCAGGGAGAGATTCGAAAGGGAGAGTCATGTATGGATGACGGAACAAGCTCAAAGTCAGGTAAAAGCCGACTCAAAACGGAAAAAGGTGAAGATGAAGGCCTGGCCAAGTTCATTGATATCCTGGCAGACAGATTTGTAGAAAAGTGTGAAACGTAATTCTCCCTTAGGACAAAAAACCTACCAGGAAAATCTGAAAAACTAGCAGAAGACCTCGCAGGCACCTCCGGCTCAACCACCGGGAAACGCAAGTCTAAACAAAACCATCTTGAGTTAGGCACCGAACCTTGTCAAGGACAAAACAGTAGGGACCAAGACCCTAGGAAATCAAAAAACGAACCCCAACCCCCAAAAGCCTTAAAACCAATGCCTGAAGGAGCTTGAATCCTAAAACATGTAAGTGATATTAGGGTGTATAGCCTAGTAGGAAGTCCTTGGGCTATAGAGGGAGACGGGTTACTAATCTTCACAGACAGTATGTACCGGGTTCACAATGGAAATTTCAAAAAGGCTCTGAAAAATGCGGCCGGTCCCGAATACCAAAAAGAGGTAGATCAGTTGACCGCATTAGCCTCATATACGACAGCTAGGGTGAGCATGACAAGAGCAGGGTATCTCCCGTATTATGCAGTGATACATGTCCCAATCCAAAGCTATAAAGAAGCAAAAAGTGATGAAGGATACATGAGAGACATGATAGAAGCTCTAGAAAAAGGGCTAGCCCAAGCAATCGCCTATAATTTTAGGAGAGTGACAATGAGCGTAGAAGGGTTAAGATCACACAACCTCCAGTGGGAGATAGCTGAACGAGTCGCTATTAATACCGCAAATTATATGGTAACTCGTATGCCGCGTAAAACCATGTTGAAAGAAATAGTTATAGTAATCCCGGAAAAACTAGAGGAAGACCGCAAGGCGCGACTACTGTACTCGATAACCTCAGCTGGGGAAACACTTGATCAAAACCCACGGAACCCTAAAACAAATGACGAAGAGATACCATCAACCTCAAAGGAGGGAAGACAAATGAAAAACACGTTGAGAGACATGGAACAAAAACCAAAAGCACCCGTAAACTCACCCATAGGGAAAGCAATCAAAACCCCGACAGAAAACAAGGGAAAGAGTGAAGCCCGAACCCAAAAAGGAAGTTCCGGGTACAAATTGGTCCCAGCAATACAACCATTGAATGGAAATGAAGAAAATGACAACGAACAGAATCCTAATAATGAGCCAGGCAAAACCGCAGATTCAGTGACCTCTGAAGACGAAGACAGTGAGAGCCTATATTCCGTAGACCAAACTCACCTCCCGACTATACAGCTAAGGATAGGGACCAGAAAAGGCCAAAAGAAGACAGTAGCATTGATAAATCCCTGCAGGGCATCAGAAAAAGTAGCCAGAGACATAACATGGGGCCCGATAAAGACAAGAGAAGGACGCAGTACTTACATTCCTGAGGTCGGCCAAGTTGGATACTAGATCGCAGAAGAATGGGCAGATGGGTTGAAAGAGACAGTGGGACTGACAGTCAAAGCAACAAGGGGAGAATGGGCTAATATTCTTATGATGCCTACATATCCCACGTTAGCAGCTCATGAACCCCTAACCAGCAATTTTAGGACAGCTTACGTAGCTATAGTGCACGATGTGCTGTTAAGAAGAATGAAAAAGGCAGCTCAGAAATTTGCCAACGAGACAAATGAGAAGATGATGAGTGACACATCAGAAGATGGGCAGGAGGCACCAGGTCAGAAAGAAATAGTCCAATCACACCACGAGCCTCGACAGGCCATAGAACCTCGGCAACAGGAACCATGCCGAACCCCCAACCCAGAGACCGACAGCTACCGTGAGTACAAAAAACTGAAAACTTTAGTCAGAGAAAAAAGAACTGATGAAACTAGTGAGGAGTATATTAAGGACGTATGGCCTATGGTGATCAGCTCCACAGAGTGTGATAAGGCGAGAAGCCTGTGGCTTAGTTGTATCACCGCAAACCCAGTGGGCAAGGAAGAGTCAGCCCAAGAACACTACGAAAGACTGGTTCTAGAGGACATGGATGATGAAGATGCTCAAATCCAGCGGGCAAGAGTACGTATGGACCGGGGTCAACGCCTCACATCAGTCTGGTATCAACTAAAACAGACAGTCCCTCCAAAAAGATATGTTAAGGCTCTGAGAGTGGTAACAAAGGGGAGGAGAGATGAAATGAAATTCATGTCAATGCCCAGTGAGACCCTAGCCCCCCAAATAGATCATGCAGTGAAGTCTTTTGATCTAGAACAACAGTTTTGGGAAGAAAAGAGGAAAAACGAAACAAGACAAAACCCAAAACAACAAAAAACAACCCCTAGGGCACAGCAACAGCCACAACATCAACAACGAGAACAACAACAACCACAACAAAATAGACAGCCCCAAAGGCAGTCAGAATCACAATACAGGGATAGGTCCCAACGGCCCCAGTCGGAGCCGCAATACAGAAGTCAACAACCAAGTAGGTCTCAGGCCCAATCTGCAAACGCAACACCTCAGAGAAGAAATGATTTTGTGCCTAGAGAAGAATTCCTTAGAATGACCCCTGAACAAAGAACGGCCCTCCAGGAATCCCGAAAGAAAAGGGATGGGGGGCCAGCTAAATAATGGCTGACAGGTCGCGGGTCACCCTAGAAGATGCTTATTGGAAGGGAGACGAAATCTACACGAATGTAGACGGTGAACCTTATCTAATAGACTCAGGGGCAGAGGTGTCTATGACCCGCAAAAACCTAAAAACAATAGGACACCTAACGGTTCAATTAGCCAATGGAACCATAGAGAAAATGCCTTATGCATTGTGGCATGGAATTGTTTGGATAAAAGGCCCATACAACCTTGTGGCCATAACAGATATGAAAGATTTAAGAAAACCACGAAAAGACCGTAGAGCTCTGAACAGACGACTGGAACTGCTTAAAACCAGGTTAGCAATATATATAGATATGTATGTATTTGTATATATATGTGTGTGTGTGTGTATATATATATATATATATGTGTGTATATATAACGTATATATATATATATATATATATACATATGTATATATATATATATATATATATATATATATATATATATATATATATATATATATATATATATATATATATATATATATACAGGTAGTCCCCGAATTACGAGCGCTCTGATCTGCGAGGTTCCAGACTTACGAGCTGCGAATTTTTGGAAAAAACGAAAAAAATACTGAGTTTTCATGTGTTTTTTCACTACAGTTAGCAAGTTAAGCATATAAACACACGTTTCCGATCATTTTTATGCACTCAAAAGTAGTTTTTAGATGAAAATAGAGTGTTTTTAGGTGCGCTGGCGAAATTTACGAGCGGACTTCCGGGTTGAATTTTTGGAAAAAACGAAAAAAATACTGAGTTTTCATGTGTTTTTTCACTACAGTTAGCAAGTTAAGCATATAAACACACGTTTCCGATCATTTTTATGCACTCAAAAGTAGTTTTTAGATGAAAATAGAGTGTTTTTAGGTGCGCTGGCGAAATTTACGAGCGGACTTCCGGGTTGAATTTTTGGAAAAAACGAAAAAAATACTGAGTTTTCATGTGTTTTTTCACTACAGTTAGCAAGTTAAGCATATAAACACACGTTTCCGATCATTTTTATGCACTCAAAAGTAGTTTTTAGATGAAAATAGAGTGTTTTTAGGTGCGCTGGCGAAATTTACGAGCGGACTTCCGGGTTTACGAGAGAAATGGCGGCCGTTCCAAATTACGAGATTTCCGGTTTACGAGCGCCTCCTTGTGACGGATCTCGCTCGTAAATCGGGGAATACCTGTATATATATATATATATATATATATATATATATATATATATTAGGCATGTAACGGTTGTAATGGGTTTACCGAACCGTTTCGGTACACCACGTTCGGTTCGGTCCACCTGCGTACCGTTTCGGTTATTTTTTCACTCATTAAACGTTCTTAACAGGGGAATATATGCACCGCGGAACAAAATTTCCTGGGCGCGTTTCAGCACGGAGCTATTTTCGCGTGGCACGCGCAGCATTTAGCCGTTAGCATCTCGTGCGGTCTCCTTCTTGTTAAAAGATGAGCGCACGCGCAGCTTGTGTGGACTTTGTTTCATGAAGACTCTGCAGCAGCTGCTTGAGTGACGCAGCAGCAACACGTCACGTGAACGCGCTGGAAACTGTCATCCGAACGTGAACAGCAGCTGTATTAAAACTACTTCATCCGAACGTGAACAGCAGCTGCATTAAAACTCCTTCATCGTAACGTGAACAGCAGCTGTATTACTTCATCAGGTAATCAGAGCGGTCCAGAGCAATAACACAAGCTGTATGAGTTTTTAAATCTCTGAATCTAAGTCTGAACGTTGTTATATGCGCAGGGTTTAAAGTTACTGAGCGTCGCTATGAGACGTCACGTCAACACTTCAAAAAGTTCAGCTCTTTATGAAAAAACTAACTGATGTTGTCAACAACAAGCCCTGGACCAGATTAAAGCCCTGCCATGATGATGAAGAGTGAGAGATTCAATTGTTCAAGAGGTATTGTTTTATTATTATCTAAATAATCTTTTTTTTTTAAATCATAATCTTATTAACTTGTTTTTTTAATCTCTTTTGTTTTTTATTTCCAGTCTGTGACAGAGGTAAATCCACCTGCAGCTAAGTGATGACTGAACTGAACTCTGAACTGTTCCCACAGTCCCACCTGTCCCACCAAGAAGAAGTTGTGAGTACAGTAATGAGGACAAATACAGCCACACTGCTGCTACTGAACAAAAACTTGATTAGTTAGATTGTAAACAGTCTGTTGCTGCTTATTGTTCTGGTTCTGACTGTTATTGCATTTATTAAGATTTTTATTATTGTTCATATAGTTTATTTATTGTAGAGTGCTGTTTATTTAAAATATCATCCAAATGGGTCACTTTTATTTATTACTACAATACAATACAAACATATTTTTGGCACATTTTCAAAATAAACATTTTGTAAGTCTTTATTTTGTAAAAAAAAAAAAAATTTGTACCGAAAAAACCCGAAAATAAACCGAACCGAGCTCTCCTTGTAGTTGAACCGAACCGAAATGTGATTTTAGCGTACCGTTACACCCCTAATATATATATATATATATATATATATGATTGGTGGGTCTGGGGCTGGCTTCCTGTATAAAAAAGGGCCAGCCTCCAGGGTTGATACACGTCATCCGCCTTTCGGCGGCGTTTGCTGGCTGTGTCACGCGCTAGTGTAATTGGGTGCTTTAGGTCGATATGGACTGTTTTAACGACCACCATTATGAGCTTCTTGTTTCCCTCTCTTGCTAGAGGTGGAACTTGGTGTCCCTACTGTTTGTCCTTGGCTGTTTGTTTGCGGCTGTCCGGATGGTCCCGACTGGTTTCTGCCTCCACCTTGGTCGTCCATCGACTGCCGACTGGTCCTGTGTTGGTGCCCGCTGTCTGGACGGCGTGGGGCGGGCTACGTCACGCATCCTGCGTCCTGAACTGGGCCAAATGATGTCCAGCTCAAGTAATTGAACAAGCGTTGGCTGGAGTGGCATCTCTTCCGGGGCGACAGATCATACCAGGGGGGACTTTGGACTGTCATGTGATTGATACAGGATCCCTCCAGGCGGTGACAGTAATCCTGGTTTGGTGTGGGAAGTGTGTGTGTGTGCGTGTGTGTGTGTGTGTGTGTGTGGTTTTCTTTCCTGTTTCTGTAGAACATTTTATTGAATTGCACTTTTATTGAATTGAGCTAGAACTGCCTTTTAAAACTTTAAATATTTTAAACTTAGCAGTATTTAATTAAACAATTGTGCAATTTAACTGGTGTCAGTGTGTGAACTTGTCCCAAGCCTCCTCTGCGGGCCTGCGTGCTTTTAAAGGTAACTTTTTAGGTACAACCATTTTAACCAATTTTATTTATTTAAAATAGTATTTTTTTTAACTTCAGTACTCAATTTTAACCACACCCGACCCGGCAACACATATATACATATATATATACATATATATATACATATATATATAT
>JBBPBX010023004.1:0-22928 GCA_038048925.1 Garcialebias charrua | reverse complement strand
GGGGAGCGCTAATGCGCTAATCCGCTTACAACGGACCTAAACAATTAGTCAGCGTTACAGCGGTTTGACTAACTTTTATAATTCATAAGCGGATTTGTGCTATTTTTATTTAAAATGCAGTACCGTTAATAACTAATTATCTATCAGTAAAAATGAAAAAACTTATTTACGGGCTTTTAAACTGCTAACAGACCATATCCAGTCAGCGCCGGATGTGGTCCGTGAGCAGTCGTCCGGTTGGTTGATTTAAGAGCGGGGCCCGCCCTAAGGAGCCCTATTGGCTATTACCTGTCATGTGACAAAACATGATTGGTCAAGTTAGCAGCCACTCAGTTAGCAGCCAGTGTGTTTCTCTGCAGCCTTATTGCTTGTTTCGAAGAGTGAGCCAGACGAAGAGTTTAACATGGAGGGTGAACAACTTATGGATGTTTCTCAGCGGCCTGTGGATGAACCACGTGTGGAAGAAGAAGGATCTTCATCCGCTGTGGCTGAGGAAGTCACTGAAGAAGAGAGCGTAGAGTCTCACCCGTGGACAGTCAGAGTAGCTGAAGTTGAGGAAGGGCAGGGAATAAAACTGTTATAAAACTGTATACTAACTGTATATTGTTATAAAAATATAAAACTGTTACACTAAGTGACTAAAAACTATTTTTTCTATTTCTTATGTTTTATAGGCATTTTGTTGTTTGTGTATATCAATCAATCAATCAATCAATCAATCAATTTATTCACTCGATAAAAAAAAATCATCAGTTTACAAACACAGTCTCTGACAAAACATATTTACACGAGTGAAGAGGGAGCAGGAAGAAGAAAATCTTGTATAGACCTGCCCCCTTTCTCAATAATTACAAAAATGTCATGGCCGTAAACATTAAATTAACAAAACAAGTTGCAAACAATATCTAAACAATAACATACATAACAATATATCACTCTTCCCATTAACAACTCAAAAGTGTATAAGAGTTAATCATTCTTTTTTTATAAAGTTTCTTGAATTGGTTTATTGTAGAGCAATTTTTAAACTCCTCATCCAAACTGTTCCATAGTTTTACTCCATGCACCGAAATGCACATTTGTTTTAAAGTAGTACGCACAGTTTTACTTTTGAAATCATACTGCCTTCTGTTAGTTCTTTCACAAGAGCTCAAGACAAAGAACTTTTGTAAATTAAATGGCAAAAATCTTTTTCTAGCTTTAAACATTATCAATAACATTTTTAAATTAACCAGATCCTTTAGTTTCAAGATATTTCAGAGTCAGAGAGAGTCAGAGTCTTTATTGTCATTTGCACCGCATGTGGTACATGAGATGAAAACGAGATTATGTACACGAGGTCCCAGTTACATCCAACAACAAATGAAAGAGAAAAACAGTAATAACATCGAGAACTAACTAAGAAAAACATCAACTAGTAATACACTAAGCCTAATATAGTGGGAATAAACAGCAGCACGAACATGAGTTTGTATGAGCAGATGGTCACAGATGAACACAGATGAACACAGCAACAAGAAAACATATCAGCATCAGCATGATGTGATATTTTGCAGTGTTTATTTTAATTTTATTTTTATTTATTCATGAGTCTAACAGCCTCAGGGTAGAAGCTGTTCCTCAGTCTAGTGGTTCTACACTTGATGCTCCTCAACCTCCGTCCTGAGGGGAGTGGGGCAAAGAGTGAGTGTGCTGGATGAGTGAGGTCTTTCATGATACAGGTGGCTCTTTTCCTGCATCTAGAGGTGTAAATGTCTGTGATGGTGGGGAGACTGACTCCAACAGACTTCTGTGCAGCCTTCACCACTCTCTGCAGAGCTTTCCTCTCTTCAACTGTGCAGCCTCCATGCCACACGTTGATGCTGGAGCACAGGATGCTCTCCACTGCACACCTGTAGAAGGAGGTGAGGACTGGGCTGCTCAGACCAGCTCGTCTCAGCCGTCTGAGGAAGTAGAGTCTCTGATGACCTTTCTTGATCAGGCTGGTGGTGTTGTTGCTCCAGCTGAGGTTATCATTCATGTGTACACCCAAGTATTTGTAGCTGGAGACCACTTCCACTGCAGACCCACCTATTATCAGTGGGGCATGGGTGTGTTTGTTCCTTCTGAAGTCCACAATCATCTCCTTTGTCTTCTTCACATTCATGTGAAGATTATTCTCTTTGCACCAGCTCTCCAGGTGTTCCACCTCCTGTCTGTAGCTGGACTCATCATTGTTTGTGATGCATCCCACCACCGCTGTATCATCTGCAAACTTAACAATATGACAGCCTGGAAGTGTGGCTGTACAATCATATGTGAGCAGAGTGAACAGAAGGGGGCTCAGCACACATCCCTGAGGAGAGCCAGTGCTGAGGGTTATGGTGGAGGAGGAGAAGTTGTGGATCTTCACGGACTGTGGTCTGTCTGTTAAGAAGTCTAGTACCCAGTTACAAATAGAGGGGCTTAGTCCAAGTGTAGATAGTTTGTCTATCAGAGTTTGGGGGATCATGGTGTTGAAGGCAGATGTGAAGTCCACAAAGAGCAGACGCACGTATGAGTCTTTCTGATCCAGGTGGGTGAGAGCAGTGTGGACCACGGAAGAAATGGCGTCCTCTGTTGATCGGTTCTCACGGTATGCGTATTGATGAGGGTCCTCATTGATGTTGACGGTTGCCTTGATGTGGGACATGACCAGTTTCTCAAAACATTTAGCGACTATCGGGGTGAGGGCCACCGGTCTATAGTCATTCAGACCAGTCACTGTGGAGCTCTTTGGGACTGGGATGATGGTCGCGGTCTTCAGGCAGGTGGGAACTGACTCCAGTGCAAGTGAGGTGGTGAAGATGTCAGCCAGCACCTCACAGAGCTGGTCCGCACATTCCTTCAGAACTTTCCCTGGGATGTTGTCTGGTCCGGTTGCTTTATGAGGATTAATCTTTCTGAGACTGCCTCTCACTTCTGCTGCGGACACCCTGAGATGCTCTTCATCTGGTGATGAGGTGAGTCTGGTGCTAGCAGGTCTGTTTGGATCATCAAAACGTGCATAAAACTTATTGAGGGCATCAGGCAGAGATGGGTCCCTGGGGCATTGTTTGTTTTTGCCTTTGTAATCTGTTATGCATTTAATACCCTTCCACATGCTCCGTGGGTCTTGTGAGGTGAACTGTCCCTCGATCCTCTGTGCATACGTGGCCTTGGCCTTCTTAATGCCATCCTTCAGTTCATTCCTGCTCTTTCTCAGTTCCACTTTATCTCCTGACTTGAATGCAGTGTCTCTGGCTGCTAGCCAGAGATATTTGATTGAATAAACAATTTATTTGTATGTTCTCTGGTGTCCACTTTATAAATAATTCTCATAACTTTCTTTTGTATGACAGATAACGGTTTAGTGTTGGTTTTATATGTGTTGCCCCATACCTCTATACAGTATGTCAGATATGGAACAACAAATGAATAATATAATGTCTGTAGTGTTGACAGCTCTAAAACATGTTTTACTTTATTTAGAAGTCCAATACTTTTGCATAGTTTTAATTTTATGTATTTTATATGAGATTTCCAGTTAAGTTTATGATCTAAAACAACACCTAAAAATTTAACTTCATGTACTCGTTCAACTTGATTATCATCTATAGACATTATAATAGAATCATCTATTTTTCTATTACCAAAAATCATGAATTTTGTTTTATTCCAGTTTATTGATAATTTGTTGTATTTAAACCACTCATTAAGTTTAGACATCTCACAAGTCATACATTCTATAATGGTTTTTAAGTCATTCCCAGAACAAAATAAATTTGTATCATCTGCGAACAGGATGATTTGTAACTTTTTAGACACTTCACAAATGTCATTGATATACAAAAGAAAAAGCTTTGGTCCTAGCACTGAACCTTGGGGGACTCCACATTTTATATTTTGAAGATCTGATTTTACATTTCCTAGCTGTACAAATTGTTTTCGGTTAGTCAAATAACTACTCAACCAGTTATGAACTATCCCTCTTATCCCATAATCTTGCAACTTGGAAAGCAATAAAGTGTGGTCGATTGTATCAAAGGCTTTTCTTAAATCAATGAACATCCCCACTGTATAGTGTTTCCTTTCAATTGCTTCTGTAATTTCTTCATTTAGTTCTAACAATGCAAGGGATGTTGATTTATTTGATCTAAAGCCATATTGACTCTCACTCAATAAGTTATTCTTTTCAATATAACCATCCAATTTCTGGACAAACCATTTTTCAAGCACTTTAGAAAACTGGGGGAGCACTGAGATCGGTCTATAATTGTCAAAACTATGTCTATCACCATTTTTAAATATTGGAATAACTTTTGCTAATTTCATTTTTTCTGGAAATAAACCACTCTGGACGGACAAATTACAAATATAAGTAAATGGTTTAATAATAAAGTCAATAGTTTTTTTTATAATCATCATATCAATTCCATCACTATCAACAGATGTTTTAGTTTTGCTTTTCCTTACTATATTTAAAATTTCATGTTCACTTATATCTCCAAGAAACATTGACTGTGAAATTCTACTTCCACCTTGCACACCCTGCATATCATTTGTCTTAATGGAAGAAGCCAAACTTGGCCCTATATTTACAAAAAAGGAATTAAATTCATTCACCACTTTCTTTTTTTCAGTCAAGGTTGTTTCTCCCTTGAAAAACTGTTTTTCAAGACAATGAGTATAATTAGGTCTTACAATACTATTCAAAATGTTCCACGTTCTTTTCATATTGCCACTGCTCTCTCGAAACTTTAAATTGTAGTAATCTTTCTTAGCTTGTCTTAATAATGTTGTCAATTTGTTTTTATACGCCTTGTATTTCATCTCTTTAAGTTTAGTTGGAAATCTGACAAAATCTCTATATAACTTATTTTTCTTCTTACAAGATTTTAACAGTCCCTTGGTCATCCAGGGTTTTGCATTGACATTTTTATTTTTGTGACACACTAGTATCGGGCAATTTTTGTCATATAATGATTTATAAACTTGCAAAAAAAATTCATATGCCACATTCACATCCTTCACATATACTCCACTCCAGTTTTCCTTTAACAGATCATTACAGAATTTCTTTATTGTTTCATCAGATCTGACTCTAACCTGCCTTATTTCATCAACTTTACTAGTTTTTTTAATTTTGCTATCATGAACTATGAATATAGGTAAATGATCACTTATGTCACTTATGAGTACCCCACTGTAAATAGCCTTTCCAATTTCATTAGTAAAAATATTATCAATTAATGTTGCAGTAGTGCTAGTGATTCTGGTAGGCTGAGTAATCACTGGATATAAACTTCTACTGGACATTGCATCAACAAAATCTGTGGTCATTTTGTGCTCTCCTTGTTTTAATAGATCAATATTGAAATCTCCACATAGTAACCAGGTTTTCCTATCATTTAGTCCATCCAGGAGATTTTCACATCTTTCTCTAAAATATTCTATATTAGAGCCTGGTGTTCTATATATACAAGCTACAATAATGTTCCTTGTTTTCTCCATCTCTATTTCAACAGTAACACATTCCATCACATCATCCAAGGCAAATGACATACATTCTAATTTTTCACATCTCAAGGAACAATGAACATACAGTGCAACACCGCCACCTTTGTTCTTCACTCGATAAGGAAAATAAGGAGAATCCTCTCGCTGAGTCAAACGAGTCGGACTCTGAGGACAACGCAGTTGGTCGGGAGACATCTGTGGCCGAGAAGGAAAGGGTAAATAAAAATAAAAAGAAGTTGCATTAACTGTTCAGTCTAAACTGAATTACTTTTGTTTTCCTCAGGGTAATCAGTTTTTTAAAGATGGGCGGTATGACGATGCCATAGAGTGTTACACCCGGGGGATGGCTGCAGACCCGTACAACCCTGTGCTCCCCACAAACAGAGCCACCGCCTTCTTCAGGCTCAAAAAGTAAACGGCAGCTGCTGCCATCCTTTGTTGCAAAACAACACGGTGAAAGGAACTTTACAGATCTTTAGTTTGTGTTGTGTCAGGCAGCCGTTTATCAAAAATCATCTGATTTGACTCGTTCCACATACTGTGAGTGAAGTTAAAATGGCACAAAAAGCTCATTTTCTGCAGCAGCAGCTACATTTTTGGGATCAAAAAGGATTATTACTAATTAACTAACTAAAGAAATTAAAAAAAATTGCCAAAATGCTGTTTCTTAAGAATCTTAGCTCAATTTTGCTGAAATGCTAGCCCAGAAATAAGCTAAACGTAGCAAAAAGGGTAGCTAACAGTATCACAGCAGAAGTTAAAAGTAGCAAAAGGTTAGCTGAAGGCTGAATGTAAAAGAGTAGCTAAAAGTAACAATAAATTAGGTAAACGCTAACCATAACAAAAAGCTAGCTACAAGTAGAAAAGCCAGAGCTAAATGTAGAAAAAGGCTAGAAGTAGTAAACGATTAGCTGAAGGTGAAAAGCAAGTAAGAAATTAGGTAAAAGCTAACAGTAACAAAAATCTAGCTAAAAGTATCAAAGCTGAAGCTAAAAGTAGCAAAAGGCTAGAAGTAGCAAATGTTAGCCGAAGGCTAAAAATAAAAACAGTTGCTAAAAGTAACAATAAGTTAGCTAAAAGCTAGTAGTAGCAAAAAGCCAACTAAAAAATATGTAAAAAAAATAGTAAAAGATTATCAAAAAGCTAAAAGTTACAAACGCTTGCTAAAAGCTAACTAAAGCAGCTAGGTAGCCACAATCTAAAAGTAGCAAAACAATAGCTAAAAGTAGTAATATGTTGGCTTAATGTCCAAAGTAACACCACAATAGCTAAAAGTACTATTAAGAGTAAAAAGTAGCTGTGTTAAAGTACCCAAAAAGTTGTCTAAAAGCTAAAAGTAACAAAACGGCTAGCTAAAATTTAAAAGTAGTAAAAGGCTATCTAAAAGCTAAAAGTAGCTAAAGGATGGTTACAAGCTATAAGTAGCAAAAGGCAGAAAAGGATAGCTAAAAGTAGCTAAAGGCTCCCCTCTTCTGTCTCCCTGCAGGTACGCTGTGGCTGAGTCTGACTGTAACCTCGCCATCGCCCTCGACAGCAGACACTTGAAGGCGTTTGCTCGTCGCGGCGCCGCTCGTTTCGCTCTGAAGAATTATCAGCCGGCATTAGAAGGTAGAAGGAACAGTCTTTTGAATTAACTTCAGCGCGCCGAGACGACACTTTCGCCTGTTTCTGTTCAGACTACGAGACGGTTCTCACGCACGATCCGGCCAACGTGGAGGCACGAAACGAAGTGAAGAGAATCAAGGAGGTGGGTGGAGGTTCAGGTACCATGCCATATTTATTTCTAAAACTCTTAAAATACAACATATCAGCCGTCCGAAGTGCTGTACAAAGACAAATACAAAACAATAAAAACCATCATATAAATAATCAGAACATCACAAATAAAAGAAAACAACACCAAGACAGAGACGACAACTCACTCTAGGTTAAAAGCGAATGGAATAAAAGTGTTTTTAAACGAGTTCTGTACGAGGTACACGACTGCGCTCTGGTTCTGTGGGCCGTTTCAGATCCTTGGACTTCAGGGCGTCCCGGGTGAGGAGGAGGAGCCGGCGGAGGCTCCGCCTGTCGATCCCGATCGGCAGAGACGAGTGGAGGAGCAGCAGAGGAAACAGGAAGCGGTTACTTACAAAGACAGGGTACGCCTCGCCGTGGTTTAACAGCTGCCTGCCGAGCTTCGGCGCTGTGTTCCTACATTTGGTGTTGAACGTTCCGCAGGGGAACGCGTACTTCAAGGAGGGGGAGTACGAAGCAGCCGTGGAGTGCTACACCAAAGGCATGGAGGCCGACTGCACGAACGTTCTCCTGCACGCCAACAGAGCCATGGCCTTCCTCAAGCTGCAGAGGTACGTCACGTTTGTCTTCACGACAGAAGGACGAGAAGCCTAACTGCAGCCGGTCTGCTGTGCTCGTCCGTTCTCCTGCAGGTACCAGGAGGCCGAGGAGGACTGCTCGGCCGCCATCGCCCTCGACCAACTCTACTCCAAGGCTTTCGCCCGCCGCGGCACCGCCAGAGTGGCGTTAAGGAAACTGGAGGAGGCCAGAGCAGGTCCGAGACGCCAGCTGTGTCGTTCTGCACACGCTGGAACATTTTAACAGTTTGTCAAAATGTTCGAGGGGATCGTGAACAGAGGGTCATGACTTTTAGTACAGGTAGTCCTCGAGTTACGAACAAGTTCCCTTCCTATGGTCGTTCGCATGTCAAAAATCGCCGTAAGTCGGAAACACACGAGCCGCCACCTATGCACGTACATGTACAGTTACCAAGTTACCAAGCACTTTGCCTATCCTAACACAGTTTTTAAAGATTAAGGAGTGAGTTGAATTGTCTCCCTCCTCCCTAGCAGGCTCCATTCACATAAAGGGAGCTAGCTCTCTTTATGTGAAAGGGAGACAATTCAACTCACTCCTTCATCTTTAAAATAGGCTAAGTGCTTGGTGACTGTACAGTACTGTACATGTATTCATGTACAGTATACATTTATTTAATTTAAAAAATATATATTTTTTATAATAATAATAATAATAATAATTAATTCAATTTATAACGCACTTTTCATTACTGAAAATCTCAAAGTGCTACACATATATTGAATGCTACACACATTCATAAACCGGTGGCGGCAGACTACCATGCAAGGTGCTTTCCAGTCCTACCGGGAGCAACTCAGGGTTAAGTGTCTTGCCCAAGGACACAACGACACATGGTGCGGGTCCCGGGAGTCGAACCGCCAACTTTCCGATCGGGAGACGACTGCCATTACCACTACACCACGGCCGTATTATAATGAGATGCGTTCGCAAGTCCGAAACGTCGTAAGTCGGGGACTCCCTGTAATTTATCTGTAAAGCCATTTAAAACAACCACAGCTGCCAGAAATAATAATAATAATAATAATGAATTCAATTTATAACGCACTTTTCATTAATGAAAATCTCAAAGTGCTACAAGGAGCAACAGAATTAAATTACAATAAAACAAATAATAAAACAATTAAAATCAATAAATGTACAGTACAGTACTGTACATTTATTAATTTCTAAAAAAATAAAAATTATTATTGTAATTTTTTGGGGGGAGAGTGATCCTACTTACGAATTTTTGACATACGAGCGCCCCCTAGGGACGCTCGTAAGTCGGGGACTACCTGTATTTGTTTTGGATCTGGAAGCGCCTCAGCGGTGAGACGCGGGACACAAAGCTCACCCGGAGGTATCGGTAAATCTGCTCGGGCTGCTTCCTGATCCGTCGGAGGTCGGACTCCAGCTGGAAGGCGTTAGCGGGCGGAGGAGGCAGGTCCATCTCCGTCAGGGTGGGGGTGCTGGGTGGTTCGGGTGGCGGAGGGGTTCCCTCCTGGACTGGATCTCTAGCGGGTCAGAAGAACTTGGTCAACCACAAACAGACCTTCAGTCGTTTCAGCGACGCCATGAAAACGTTTCCTACGGGCCAGATGTGTCGGTCGTCTCCTCCATTTTGATCATCTTGGCGCTGGGAGACGAGGACAGAGGAGACGCTTCCTCGCTCCTCCTCTCCACTTCCTGGACCAACGAGCTGGACGCCTCCGGTGCAGAGATCTCGCCGCTGATCTCCTGGATGTGGATCCTCCTCAGAGGTTTCTGACAACCGAGAGAGAAAATTAAAAACAAACATCGGTGATCTGATTCCTCCGCGGAGCAGAGACGTTACGGACTTACAGCTGCACGCAGATGTTCTGGTTTCTCTACCGGCTGGACCGCTCTTCTCCGTGACACGTCCTCTGGTTGGAGACAACCACCGGAGACCGCCTCCTAACACAAGAGGAAGAAAAAAGAAGCCGAAATAAGCTGCGAGCTAATATTCTTTCTGCTGTGAGAACTCTTAGGCTGGAGCCGTTTACTCACGAGCTGCAGCTTCTGGAGCTCGTTCAGGGCCTGTCTATTTCCTGGTTCCAGCTTCAGCAGCTGATGAAAATCTGCGACACAAAAACAGCAGCAGACACGGTGAAGATGAGCTAAAATGTACACGAGCAAAAGGACGAGAGAAGCAGCGTGAACGCTGAGAGCTGAACCGCTGACGTCTGCTGAAGAAGCCAAAACTGGGTTCAAGTTAAAATAAGCAGAGCTAAAATTAGCTCATTTGAAGCTAAAATAAGCTAAACGGTAATAAAAAACTACCCGGTAAATAATAAGCCCTTAGCTAAAAGCTAACTGTAACAAAACTGCAAATTAAAAATAGATTAAGCAAAAATGTAGCTTAAAAAAGGGCAAATTGTAGGTAAAGGCAAAAAGTAACAATACATTAGCTGAATGCTAAATGTAGCAAAACTACAGGTAAAAGCAAATTTTTTAAAAACTGTAGCTAAAAGATAAATGTAGCAAATTTGAAACTTAATCCAGCAAAACAGTAGCTAAAAGCTAATCGTAGCAAAACTGTAACAAAGACGAAATTTGCTAAACCTATGCTTAAACGAGCTAAAACATAGATTAACAAAACTGTAGGGGAAAAAAAACAGCTAAAAGGTAGCTGAAAGTAAAAATGAGCAACCATAACTAAAAGCAAAAAAATAGCTACGGTAATTTGTAGCTCAAGGCTAAAATTAGCTAAACCTTAGCTAAATGTATTACAAATGTGTCTTAAAAGTTTATGAGTTTATGCTCATGTTCATTAAATGTTTAGTGTTTTAGTGTTGGTGTAAATTTTCATACTTTTATACTACTATGCAAAAACTCAGGACAGTGTTACACTTTTACTATTTTATGCTTATGTTTATTAAATGTTTTAGTGTTTTAGTGTTTAGATGGTTACTGTTGCACCGAGGGACTGAGAGAAACGCAATTTCAATCCTGTGTATGTCCTGTACATATTGCAGTTCTGACAATAAAGTTGACTTTGACTTGACTTTGACTAAAACGTAGCCTAGCAGTAGCTGAAAGCTAACAGGAGCAAAGGAAGAACATCTGGAGGTAGATTTCAGGGAACAATGATTTGATTTGAATGTTTTTCTACTGAGATTTATTTTTAAATAAAGTGAAACGTTTGAAAAAGTATAAAAGTTACAAATACAGGTAGTCCTTGACTTACGGCGATTCGGTGTTACGAATGCATCTTATTAATTTTAAAAAATGTTAAAATTTTGATTTTTTTGGGTGAAAAATCTTATTTTATGTTTAAATGTTCTTGATTTTATGTATACAGCACTTTCTGGACTGAGCACCTGTCAGTGACTGAGCACCTGTCAGTGACTGAGCACCTGTCAGTGACTGAGCACCTGTCAGTGACTGAGCACCTGTCAGTGACTGAGCACCTGTCAGTGACTGAGCACCTGTCAGTGACTGAGCACCTGTGGAGGAAGTGGACGCGGGCACACCTTGGCTGCCGCTGCTCCTCGTACTTTTTGCTTTTTGAAGCCTTTTTTATTACTTTCTGCTGTTTTTTTTCACCGAGCCTTGTTGGACATTTCTACCTTTCTCGACTGCAGAGTGCGACAGGCGTAAGCCTGTGTACAGCACCTGTACAAGCGGACGCGGACATTTCTACCTTTCTTTGAACTTTTCTACCTTTCTTGAACGCAGAGTGCGGCAGGCGCAAGCCTGTGTACAGCACCTGTGTGAATCGGACACGGACATTTCTACCTTTCTGTGATTAAGTTTTGTGTTTTAGTTAGTTAGTTTTAGAGCAACTGTCTTTTCTGACTGCGTTGTGGATCTGCAAACATTATAAGTTGCCGGTCAAAGCAGATGACCGCTTGTCCTGAGCCTGGGTCTGCTAGAGGTTTCTTCCTTCTAAAAGGGAGTTTTTCCTTTCCACTGATGCCATTGTGCTTGCTCAGGATGGGAGATCGTGGCGAAGCCAAGATTTGACTTGTTTGCTGGAGTCATTAGATAGAAAACTTTACTAGTCTAACCGTAATTTTAATAATAGTAGGGGCTGCTAGCTCCCGCTAGCTTCAACACAAATTTAGCTTCGAGTATCACGTAGCTGCACTTATTGTTCGCTTACCTGCTGCCTCTCTCAACTTCCTGTGTCCTCTGGACTGTTCTGGACTCTCTCCTGTACTCCTTCAAGGTAATGCTCGTTCGAGTTACATCTCTTTGCTTCTTGTATATCTTTCTCGGAGCCGTGGGCCTGCTGCTAGCGGCTAGCTCTGTGCTAGCCTCCTCCGGCTCGTGGATGTTGACTTACTCCGCTTCGCAGTTGTTTGAACTTAACAACTGCTCCATTCCTCTTTCTATTTCCACCATCAAACAACTGGGACTTCTGCGTAGACCTCGTTACATCCATAGAAGCTCTCGAAAGAAAACTGTTTATTCTCAAACGAACTCTGATTCGATTAGTGCTGTCTGGACTGAGAGACGTGTCGCACCTCGATGGCGTCATCAGAACGCTGCGTCTGTAGGCCTTTGTAGTCCTCTGCGCACGAAGTGGCGAGGAAAACGTGGAGTGGACTTCAGTCTGCTTAAACCGGTTCAAAAAGCTCCTATTCCAACTGGTATTAAATTAGAACTTTTCAATGTGCAGTCTCTTTCCAACAAGTCATGTTTAATTCATGATCACATTCTGGAGAAGGACTTGGACCTCATGTGTCTTACAGAGACGTGGCACCAACCAGAGGTGTTCAGTTCTCTGAATGAGGCGTGTCCCTCTGGATACAGTTATCTGCAGAGAGCCCGCAGCACTGGCCGCGGTGGTGGTCTGGCTGTAATTTATCGCAGTAATTTAAAATTGTCTCATCTGTCTTCTCAGGACTTTTCCTCTTTTGAATGTCTGGCTTTCAGCTTCAAAGCCCCACTCCTGATGAATGTTATATTAATTTATAGACCTCCCAAACCGCATGTTTCATTTAACTCAGAGATGCATGACCTCCTCACTTTTTTCTGCACCTCCCCTGTGAAGACTATTTTTCTTGGCGACTTAAATATCCACGTGGACAATTCTTCTTCACCTCTGGCAACAGATTTTAAGTCTCTTCTGGACTCTCTTAATCTCACTCAACATGTTGACGCCCCTACGCACAGCAGGGGGCATACTCTGGATTTGGTGATTACAGACACTGTACTCATTAATAACTTATCTGTATATGACCTGGGTGTCTCAGACCACAGGGTCATCTCCCTGGAAGTGCCTTCATCTTCGCCTGCTTCAAATCCAAAACGACCCATCCAGTTCCGTGACCTTAAAAACATCTCCCTTGATGTTTTGTCTGCTGATCTTCACACACTGACCGCTGTCAATCATCCTTCTGCAGATGACTCTGTGGATTACTACAATCAATCTCTTCGGGAGCTCCTGGACCTACACGCCCCCTTAAAGACAAGACTGGTGTCTTTCTCGCGCTCAGCTCCTTGGTACACTGATGAGCTGCGCAAGATGAAGGCAACTGGCCGTGCTATTGAGAGACGTGTAAAATCATCTGGTCTGTCTGTGCATAAGCAGGCATATAAAGAACATCAGAAAGCATACGCCTATTCTCTTAAAGAAGCACGCTCCAAATATTATTCTAACATCATCAACACCTGCCCTGGAAACTCTAAACAGCTCTTCTCCACAATCACTCGTCTGCTTAATCCCATTAAGCAAACTCTTGAGGACTCTGCTCAAAAATGTGACCTGTTTCTTTCATCTTTTAAAACCAAAGTTGACACTATCAGATCTCAGCTCCACAACCTCCCCGTTCTCAGTGTGCCACCCACCCGTCTGCATTCTGGGACCCTAAACAGCTTTGACGAAGTTGTTCAGAGTGAGGTGGAGGCCATCATCAAGAAAATGAAGCCTTCATCCTGCGCCCTGGATCCTTTCCCCTCTTCTCTCATAAAAACCAATCATTCTGCAATAGGCCCACTTATCACTCAAATAATAAATCAGTCTCTACAATCTGGTCATGTTCCACTGCCTCTAAAAACCGCCATCATTAGGCCTCTTCTGAAAAAATCTAATTTGGATCCCGACATTTTTTCAAATTACCGCCCAATTTCACACCTCCCTTTTCTGTCTAAAGTGCTGGAAAAAGCTGTTGCTGCTCAGCTGCAGGATCACTTACAACAACACTCCCTGTATGAGAAGTTCCAGTCTGGATTCAGAGCAGCTCACAGTACAGAGACTGCATTGCTGAGGGTTACCAATGATGTCCTCTTGGCTGCTGACACTGGCTCTCCCTCCATCCTTGTCCTCCTTGACCTCACTGCAGCCTTCGACACTGTGGACCATAGTATCCTCCTCCACCGTCTTCATGTGGAGGTCGGTCTCTGCGACACAGTCCTGGACTGGTTCAAATCTTTCCTCTCCAATAGGCTGGAATGTGTTAGTCTTGGCAACGCCACGTCCCAGACAGTTTGTGTCTCCTGTGGTGTCCCTCAGGGGTCGGTTCTGGGGCCCCTGCTGTTTTCCCTTTACATGCTGCCTTTAGGTCAAATTATTAATCAGTTCAACATTTCTTTTCACTGTTATGCCGACGATACACAGCTTTACATCAGGACTGGAGCATCCTCATCTTCCACCTTGTCATCTCCATCTTCACTCACTGCCCTCTCTGCCTGCCTGGAGGCAATTAGGGCATGGATGAATCAGAACTTTCTTCAATTAAACTGCTCCAAGACTGAGGCCATACTGATTGGCACCCCTCACCAGGTACAAACATCTCCTATAACAAGACTTTCCTTTTCTGGACAAGACATCCCCCTCTCCACCTCTGTTACTAATCTTGGAATAAAAATGGACTCCAATCTTACATTTGAAAATCACATTAAGCATCTGTTTAAAACTTGCTTCTTCCATCTTCGAAACATCTCCAGACTTCGCCCATCCCTAACTTTTTCCGATGCTGAGAAGCTCGTCCATGCTTTTGTCTCCTCCAGGCTCGACTACTGCAACTCCCTGTTTATTGGAATCCCTGGCAAAAACCTTCAGAAACTTCAATATATTCAAAACAGTGCAGCAAGGATCTTGTTGAGAGTTCGTAAATTTGAACATATTACGCCCATTCTCCATAACCTTCATTGGCTTCCTGTCGCCTACAGAATTCAGTACAAAACTGCTCTCATTACACATCAATGCTTACACGGAACTTCACCAGATTATCTGAAGGATATTCTTATTCCATACTCATCCACCCGTTCGCTGCGGTCACAGAACAGCAATCTCCTTCACATTCCGAGAACCAAATTAAGGACCATGGGAGACCGGGCTTTCAGTGTGGCTGCCCCCCGCCTGTGGAACTCTCTTCCTGAATGTCTAAGAGCCCCACAGTCTGTGGTTGACTTTAAGAGCGACTTGAAGACCTTTCTTTTCGACCAAGCATACTCTACCTCCTCATGATTCTACTTTTGATCTTAGCTGATATTGTTATTGATTTTAATTGTTTTATTATTTGTTTTATTGTAATTTAATTCTGTTGCTCCTTGTAGCACTTTGAGATTTTCATTAATGAAAAGTGCGTTATAAATTGAATTCATTATTATTATTATTATTATTTCTGGCAGCTGTGGTTGTTTTAAATGGCTTTACAGATAAATTACAGGGAGTCCCCGACTTACGACGTTTCGGACTTGCGAACGCATCTCATTATAATACGGCCGTGGTGTAGTGGTAATGGCAGTCGTCTCCCGATCGGAAAGTTGGCGGTTCGACTCCCGGGACCCGCACCATGTGTCGTTGTGTCCTTGGGCAAGACACTTAACCCTGAGTTGCTCCCGGTAGGACTGGAAAGCACCTTGCATGGTAGTCTGCCGCCACCGGTTTATGAATGTGTGTAGCATTCAATATATGTGTAGCACTTTGAGATTTTCAGTAATGAAAAGCGAGTTATAAATTGAATTAATTATTATTATTATTATTATTATAAAAAATATATATTTTTTAAATTAAATAAATGTATACTGTACATGAATACATGTACAGTACTGTACAGTCACCAAGCACTTAGCCTATTTTAAAGATGAAGGAGTGAGTTGAATTGTCTCCCTTTCACATAAAGAGAGCTAGCTCCCTTTATGTGAATGGAGCCTGCTAGGGAGGAGGGAGACAATTCAACTCACTCCTTAATCTTTAAAAACTGTGTTAGGATAGGCAAAGTGCTTGGTAACTTGGTAACTGTACATGTACGTGCATAGGTGGCGGCTCGTGTGTTTCCGACTTACGGCGATTTTTGACATGCGAACGACCATAGGAAGGGAACTTGTTCGTAACTCGAGGACTACCTGTACTAAAAGTCATGACCCTCTGTTCACGATCCCCTCGAACATTTTGACAAACTGTTAAAATGTTCCAGCGTGTGCAGAACGACATCCTCCTCCTCAGTGATATATACTTTTTCTCTCAGCATAATTAAACTCAAACACATTATGAAGAGACTTTTGCCTGACAGCTTTAGAGAGGGCCGTGCACAGAGCATATGATTCAGCACTCATCAGCCCAGAAAACAAGTCGACTGCGGCTCTTCTCACTGGGACGCCGCTTAAAAGAGCTGGTTAGTCACAAACAGTTGTAGTTTGACAAGTGATTATTATTATTTTTTTATAATCTTGGCCAGCTGTACATTTTCCCTCCAGAGTTGATTGCGGAGCATCTATATTCCAAAGCCTGATTATGGCCTGTGGGGTAAATGAAGGTGCCATTATGTGATTGTTGTCTGCGATGGCTGTGAAGCACTTCCATTTTTCCGTTCAGTTTAATTGTCACACGCACACATCATCAAAACACCAACAGCCTTGAATGAAGCTTGTAAATTCTGTAAAATTCTGTAACTCATAACCATGCATGCACCTCAGATCAGCTGGCAAAAAAATAAATAAACATACGCATGGTTACAACACATCAGTTGTGATACTTCATGGTTCTTTACTTTTGGTAACAGTCCAGGTTTGAAAAAAGCAGGTGGATATTAGAGCTGTCATTTCTAACCTGATCCCGGTCCTGCCCGACCCGGATTAGGGCCATGCCAGAATAATGTGTGGGCCGGGTTGGTATCGGGCTTTTGATTACGTCAGCGGACGGGCACGGCTGACGATCCAATTATATGACAACATGGTTTGCCATACTATCACCAGCCACACGCTGCCATTTGACCGCACTCTGACCGGTCTTGAAAGAGGTAAAAAGCTCAATTAAGCTTCAGATGGACTACTGCCAGCGATCCATCAGCCCAAATGGACGTTCATTCAGCCGCTGCACTCAGTGGACGCGTGCGGCCGACTACCCAAACAGGTGAGATCACAAAATATCCAACATGTCAGAGCAGGGTCCGTGTTTGAATAATGCAGAATGCAGGCAGAAGCTGGAATTTAAAGGGCTTTGACGACCAATAAAGGACAAACACCCCATCAGCTCCGATCTTCTGCCCCCTTTACTCAGCGGCGCTTGTCCGCCGACCGTTAATAACGATATACTGTAAGTCAAAGTCAACTTTATTGTCAAAACTGCAATATGTACAGGACATACACAGGATTGAAATTGCATTTCTCTCTGTCCCTCGGTGCAACAGTAAACATTTAAACACTAAAACACTAAAACATTTAATAAACATAAGCATAAAATGAAATAATAAAAGTGTAATACTGTCCTGAGTTTTTGCATAGTAGTTTTTGCATAGTAGTAGTATGAAAGTATGAAAAGTTACACCAACACTAAAACACTAAACATTTAATAAACATAAGCATAAAATGAAATAACAAAAGTGTAATACTGTCCTGAGTTTTTTGCATAGTAGTATAAAAGTGTAAAAAGTATATCTATAAAATAAAATGAAAGTTCTGGCATTGACATTTGTAATAGAGTGACAAAGCAGCATATGAAGTTTATGTACACAGTATATGTATGAGGTAGTTGATATTGGTATAGAGGTAAAGTGGCATATGCAATAAGGCTAGTAAAAAAATATATATATATATATATATATATATATATATATATCAGCAGTAGTGTAGATATAAAAAGTAGTGTAAATGTAAACAGTAGTAATAAATGTAAACAGTAGTAATGAATGTAAACAGTGAATGTAAACAGTAGTATGACTATAGGCAGTAATGTAATACAAACATTAGTGCAAATATAAGAAGTAGTGCAAACTGAATGAGCACATGACCGTGAGTTGAGTGAATAACCCGTTTTGATGACACAGAGTCCAGTGTTAATTCGTTGGGTCGGTGGGGATTGGAAATTATGGCTATGGGCTGGAGTTGGGTTGGATTTGTATGGGTCCAAATGTAGCTCTGGTGGATATACAGTCTGTAAATTTGAAGCTCCCACATTTTTACGTTATTTTGTTTCTAAAACAAATAAAAACAAAGCTGCTTTTGTAAAAAGCTGCCCCTTTGTTTTGATGTACACCATATAGAGCTGCAGTTAATATTTTGGACAATAATGTCATTACTAAACATCTGGCCTAGCTCAAAAATACTTTAAAGTTTCAAATACATTTAGCCACCAAATGAAATTGCTACATTGCCTTTTCCACCTTTTGTTTTTATTTTGCACAAATGCAAAAATATTCTGTAAATTGCAAATATTATTTGAGATTTTGTCTTTAAATATGCGTTTTTTTATTCCTGCAGACACAGTTCCATCTTTACTAGACAACAAAAGTTAAATGTTATCATTTAATTACACAAAACATGATTAATTTGCCATTTTATTTCTTTCCCTGCAGCAGAAAAAAATGGACACCTATTAGGTTTTATCAGAAAATGTGCTTCTTTTTTCTCCTGAACCGTCATTCATGCTTATATACATGACAAAACTAGGTTCCCTTTCAGTCATGTCTCTCGGTGTAACATATTCTATGGGAATTGCGCCCCCGCACGATTACCTGAAGGAATACATTCACGCCTTTACGGCAGGGGCGTCGGCGTTGCGCCAGAGGCCCCGCCCTCTGGGTACTTAAGCCGCTGACGCCCATTCATCATTCTCTTATTGCCCTTCACCTCGCTTAAACCTGAATTCTCTCTCTTCGCGGGACTTCTCTGCTGCTTCATCGCTCGACCAGAGGTGAGCTTGCTCCCTACACAGAGCGCACAGAGAATTATTCCTGCGTACTGCTGGGCTAGCGAAAGCTAGTCCGGCACATTTTTCCTTAAACCTGAAGTTTTTTCTTCTCCTCTTTCCGCAGACTGCTTCGCTCGACGGCGCTAACTGCGTCACACTGCTACCTCTACTAATTCGTAGCAGGCTAGCCAGCAAAAGCGACGCGACGGAGGAGACGTCTCAAATAAAGAGAAAAAAGATCTTGGAAGGACTCGCTCGTCTTATCTCGGACATGCCTCCGGAGAAAGGAAAGTGAAAGAGAAGACTTCCAAAAAAGACCAGCAGGGCGGCAAGCCCACCGTTGCGCGCCTGCCCCAGCGGATGTGGCTTTTCCCTCTCAGCGACGGACAGCCACGAGGCCTGTCCCGTCTGCTTGGGGATGCTGCATGCAAACATGGCGCTGGACGCACCCGAGTCTTGCCCACACTGCAGCCAGATGCTGGAGGCGGTGAGGAGGCACCGGGCGGACTTCGTCGCCAAGGCCATGGGGGCTGCTGTGGCGCCAGCAGACCCGGACACTACTGAGCCTCTGACTCCCATGCCGGAGCTTGAGAGCATGGCTTTGGACGACAGCACCCAAGTCGAATGGGGCGACAGCCCAGATGTGCTAGCCCCCATGGACTTAACAGTCGAATTTGACACTCGAGGCATGATGAACGAGGACAAGATCTCGATTTCAGCCTCAGGTGAATTTTCTGCGGACGATGCCGACGTCGGATACGGGGAACAAGGAGAAGACCTCTCCCGCACCCCGGTACCTGTGCTCCCGGAGACTGACTTTTCCATCCCTGCTCTGTTCGGCTTGTGTCACAGAGCAACGGACGCACTGCAGATCCCATGGCCGGAGCCTCCACCTCGTCAACAAGTCACGAGGTTGGCAGGAATTTATTTTTACTCAAAGCAGCATGCCGCCACGAGGCAAAGGATGCCCGTCTTTCCGGACTTCCTCACAGAACTGACTCGCACCTGGTCTCAGCCCAGAGCTCCCATGCTGCTGCCGTTCTCGCATTTTCTCGACGTGGACGGGATTGATGAAGTGGGAATAGCCAACGTGCCTCAAATTGAGGACACGCTGGCATCTCATCTGGCTCCCAAGTCATCCAGGACAAAACCAACTCTCCCTATCAAGGCCTGTCGAGCTTCGGCTTCTCTGCTCGAGAAATGCTACAGGGCTCAGGGTCTCGTGGCGCGCGCTATGAACGCGTCCGCAATGATGCAAGCCTACCTGGCTGAAAAACTACAGGAGCTCCAGGTAACGACAGACAAGCAAGCTGCCACGGAGCTGCTGGATGAAGCCCGTAGGGCAACAGACTTTGTGCTCCGCTTGATGGGGACAGCAGCTGTTGCACAAGGCAAAGGAATGGCTGAGGTGGTCATCGCAATACGCCATCTGTGGATGACTTTAACTGACCTCCCGGAGGGACAGAACATTCATTTTCTCCACCATTTGAAAGAACCAACGGGACTTTTTGGAAAAGCGCTGGATCGAATTCAGACCAGGCTGGACCAGAGGCGCAAACAGGCTGAAGCTCTACAAGTGGGCATCCCCAGGAGAACCTTCGCCTCCCCCAAGGAGTCAGCTGGGAGCAGAGCACCGCAGCCTCGACACCATTTAGCCACACGTGTCCCACTGCAAAAGCGGACGGCGTACGAGGCCGATCACCGGCAGAGACCACCGCCGGGCCCACCTCGGACCAAACACGCCTGGAGTAAGAACAGATTTGTTCCCCGCCACGCGGACCGGTACAGAACCTCCTCGGTAAATTGGGACACCAAACAGAAGCGTGCCTGATGAACCAGGACCGCTTCTTAACTTTACACGATCACCCGCCCACGTGGTACGGAAGAAACCTCCTCGGAAATCGGGACACCAAACAGAAGCGTGCCTGATGAACCAGGACCGCTTCTTAACTTTACACGATCACCCGCCCACGTGGTACGGGAAATTATCTTTTCACGTCCAGACTTTGTTTGTAGCACGGTACAAAAAGCTGGTGACTTTGTTTTAGACACAAATCATGTTCTTTCTGCTGTGAGTGACATAAAGTCAAATATGTCGTTACACATAAGCACGAATAAAGCTAAAAAAACAGCCCCTCTCTGTTTTCTTGACTCAAAAAAAAAAAAACAAAAACAAAACAAACACAATAACATCAGCAGAACGGGTCCCTCTGTCCTGCCAGCCGACATAAAGGGAGGGGGCCATCTCCCCCCCCCCTCACGGCTCACGGGGTGTTAGCCTAATCAATAAACCCCAGAAGGGTGCCTCGGTTCTGTCTGCAACAGACAGGCCCAGAGGCGCCTGCAAACAGGCCCGACACTCATCACAGAGACAGGTGAGGGGGGTCACGTGCTCCGGCCCCCGCTCCGTTGTAAACCACGGGGCGGATAATACACAAACCAAACAAACCCGTGACACGTCCACACTCCAGGGGTGCGCGCCGACAGAATCTGATGACCCACCTTCCTGGCCACCTATTCAACGGTTCCCAGTAAGGGACGGGAAGCCACGGCAGAAGCCCGCAGGCTAACACCAGCTTCACACGTTCACAAAGGCAGTTGTGATGAAACTGCAGTGTGTGTCAACAAGCCAGGGCTGAATCAGACTCCTCTTCCTTTTAATCGAAGAGGATTGAGCTCTCTGTCACCAACCAATATAAAGTCTGCTCAGCACAAAGTACCATCTCCATATTCTCATGCTGAAGCTGCCCCTTTATCCATGGTGGGCGACACGCAATGCTCAAGCAGTGCTCTTGCAGCACGTGACCGCGCTCAATGTGCTGACTCAGTTCTGCTCTTAAACGACGTACCCCCACCGGGTGAAACACAGCCCACCGGTGGTTTGTCAGGCTCCAGGACCCTTTTAAGGCCGGAGACCAGTAAACCAGGTCCAACCAGGAAACGGGCTGGGGCCAGGAGATCTGCTCGTTTACAAAACTTGCAACCCCTCCGATCCATGACCCCCAACAAAAAGAGGAAAAACAGACATTCTGTCCCGCTTTTGTCTAATAATGACAACAGATTGCCTCTGCCCCCAAACACTCTTGATCAGAGCAGTAGGGCGGTACATATGCAAGAAGGTCCTCTCCCTAACATGGTTGACCTTCAAGGGACCACAGGAATTAGGGCCCTTGAGGGAGAGCTGGTTCTACCACCTGCTCCTTTACAGGGACCCTCCACGTCACCAGAAGGAACAGTCTCACCACTTAGACTGAGAGCTGTGGAAATTTTCAGTTTGGTGGCAGAAAGGGACAAGCTGGTGGCCTCAGGCATGCCAGAGAATGTGGGAAATACCATTCAAAATGCACAAGCTGTGTCAACTCAGTCTATTTACACCCGGAAATGGCATATTTTTGAAGCCTGGTGCACAGAAAGAAATATTATTTCTTATTCATGTGACCTGGCTCAGCTCCTCACCTTTCTTCAGGACTTGCTGGAGAAAGGTCATTCTTTTTCAACAATTAAGGTGTTCCTATCAGCAATTTCGGCCTGTCACGAAGGCTGGGGGAGCAGGACGCCTGGCGCGCACCCGCTCATAATAAGATTTATGAAGGGCGTGCTGAGAAAGAGGCCCCCCAGCAGGATCTTGACCCCTGGATGGGATCTTAGTCTGGTCTTGGGGGCTCTCTGTGATCCCCCATTCGAACCACTGAGCGACATTAAGATAGATTTATTATCTTATAAGACCGCTCTTCTCCTGGCTCTTTGCTCGGCGAAACGTGTGGGTGACCTCCATGCCTTGTCCGTACACCCAATGTGTACCAGGTTCGCCCCTGACGGGTCAAAGGTCACCCTAAGGCCTAATCCCGCATATATCCCCAAGGTCTTGACTCTAAACCACAGAAGTCTGGACTTTGATCTCTCTTCTTTTCCACCTGCTCCTGTCCTCACTCAGGAACAGGAAAGGCTGAAGGCT
>JBBPBX010023003.1:27108-40912 GCA_038048925.1 Garcialebias charrua | reverse complement strand
CAGTTCGAGGCGCGGGAGGTGCAGTTCCAAGGCTCGGGGGTGTCTGTTGGGACAACGCATAGTTACATGAGTATAGGTCCCCATCCTTCAATTTCTTTTGAAGTTCACCCACCGATGGGCCTTGTTTTTCACCCATCTGGTTCGATCTGAACCATTTTGGCTTCTTTCTCCAGCGGATACCCCCACTTTGTGGTTTGTCAGGTTGAAAGGTCTGTTTCTTTTCGCCTTTGTTAGGAGAGGGAGTTGATGAACTTGTCCCTTCTAGCTCCAGCGAGTGGGATTTGACCGCTTCATTCGGGGACACCTGTAAGGGTGTTTTGGCTTGCATGTTAGCTGCAAAGACATCCGCAGCACACTGTACTATTTCATGCAAAGATGTTGCTTCTAAATCACCCCAGGCCAAGTTCCATGGCAACTTGAATCTAACATCAGGGATTAGATTATCCCTGAAAACAGATTTGAAAAGCGTCTGCTCTTCCAGGTCAGGTTCCATCATGTCACCTATATACGCCTTCAAAATTCTGGCAAAGAAAAAATATGGATGTTCATCGTTTCTCTGCAAGACATTTCGGGCAGCTGAGTAGTCACCACACAATGAGAAAGATTTTTCCTCTGTGCAAGGTGCAGGGGGAGCCAGTTCATGGCTCCGGGGTTCCTCTTGGTACCCTCTGATGTATGGGTCTTCTAGAGGCACATACTGTATGAGCCTTGGACGCGTACCGTCTTGAACTTCCATCTTTAACTTGATTTTTTGTGAAAATCAATAAGACAGTTCGAATTTTAATGTGTGCAAATAAATCTTCACTTTTAATGCAGCACTGAGTCAATCAAACTAATCAGCTGTCTGGTTTAAGTGTTTCACTGTGTAATAAGTATTTCTATTCATAGGTACCTTCTTCAGGTTTTACCCTCAAATGAATTGTAAAAGTTAAATGCCTTTTTGCAGTGTTAACTTTAAAATATAACTTATTTTTCAACAACAGTTACTAACTAACCCAAGCATGACGTCCGTTTTACTTACTCAAACACTATTTAAAAGATTCGAAATAAATACATTGTTCACACTAAAATGTACCCAGAATGCTGCTCCATTATGCCTTAAAAAAGATGTATTGCAGTTTGGCTAAACTGTTTTGCTGTATTTTGACAGTTATCAGGAGTGAAAAATGGATTACCTGTTTATTTTAAATATTTTTTATTTAAAATAAACTGGAGGTGTTTGTGTGCTTAGCATAACATGACAGATGGCATTCCAAATAAAAATCAGTGACTTTTTATCAATTTGTTGTCTGTTGACATCCTCAAAGTTGTTCTGCTATCTTTGTTTTGATTTTTTGTGAAAATCAAGTCAGCAGATGCTTTCTGTTTATTTTAAATTTTGTATTTAAAATAAACTGGAGTCATTAATTTTACACAGAAAAACGTTAAAAATGCAATTTTTAACTAAAAGTGTACAGTGTACACCAATTCTGTTTAAAATTCAGAGATGTGAAGAGCTTAATGTGGAAATTCTCTGTTCTCCATCATTTTTTTTATTTATTTTATTTAATCTGAAAATCAAATAAAAGATGCTTTTTGAGTGTTATTTTAAATCTCTTCAGTATTTAAAATGAGCATCAATTGTTCGTCTGTACCTCTGTTATTCAAAAATTCTTTATTTAAAATAAACAGGATTTTTTGTTTGTGTACAGAACAATTTTAAAGCTGGTAATTTTTACCATAAAAAATGCTGACTTTATGAGGTGTTGAGAGAAAACTCATCTATTAACGTCCAGCAGGGGGCAGCGTCGAGTATGTTATCACGAAGCGACTGAGTTCAAATCAGTACATGGAAAGAAAACAACCTATTAGGGTTAGTTTTCAGTAAGAACGTGATAATTGCTCGAACCGCGTTCTTGTCAGAGACAAGTTTATGTTGCTAGACAGTGTTGATGGCTTCAGATGAGTGTTTAAGTGTGTGTTCGTGTGTGAACGAGTGTGAACCAGCGAGTGTGACCTGTCACTCAAAGTGCGGCACCTGGAAGTGACGACAAAAATGGGCGGGCCAACGCAGCGTGCGTAGCGCGTCACCAGCTTCTTACGTGAGCGAGGCGGAGCTCGCTACAACATACGTGACGTCAACAAATCAATCACAGCATATGTAGTTCATTCTCCAAGCATTAATGGCGAATGTAGTTTCTTACCTTCGACCAATGTAGCCGGAAATGACGACAAAATGGGCTGGTCGCAACGGCGTGCGACGTGATTGACAGCACACAACAGCGAATCAGCGTTCGCTACAAGAGTGGTGGACAGCACACAACAGCGAATCAGCGTTCGCTACAAGAGTGATTCACAGCACACAGCACTCGTATCATCCAATCACAGCTCATAAACAGACATGTAGACACACGTCTTCTTAACGCTAGTTTGCACAGCAGAAAACAACTTCACAACTCTTTAAAACAACTCAAACGCTACAATTTAACTTCCCAAAATGCTGAAACATGCGGCGCACATCTAGACAGGCCAACTTAGTCACGCTCAGTAACCCAGCACTGCAGCTGTTGAACAAACACGGACTCTCTCGGAGTCACTTCAAGGTCGGTTCCGTCCACGTTAAAGGAGCAGAACTCGGGTTTCACGAACCACTAACCGACACGTTCTAACAGTATATGCTGCTTCGACCTTCTTTAAAATGTAAAACACCACAACAGCAATCTTGTAGATGTTAAATTATAGCTTTCAGGCTTTTGACTCGGCGGTCAAACAAAGCCTTGTACAGGAGTCTGCGTGAGCTGGACCGAACCGGACCAGGACCCCCACAGACCACGGCTGACAAAACTTCACCTGAATGCTTCCAACAGCGTCTAACAGAGTTGAAACAATAAAAATCTCACAGCTTCAAATGATAAAAACATGCAGAATCTGCCTGCTTTGAACACTTCCAGCCAAAATTATTATCCTCAGAGTTTAAAACTTGGATCCTTTTATGCAAACATGACGTTACAGTTCATGACTGAGACCACAGATTTATCAATAAACTTTTAGAAGCCGATACGAGGCCACCAGATGTAAAGGGTTTAGAGGGGGTCAGTTTAATACTGACCTCCTTTTTACCTTAATTTACTTATTCAGATTGAATAGTAATTTCACGGATTCTCTTCTTTTTCAGTTTATTCAATATTTCTGTGATCTTTATGATGGATAAATAAACAGAGCCATTAAGTGACAATGGACACGTTAACTTAGTTTGATATGTCAAAGAGACACTATCATTTATTTAAAATAAATCAACTAAATTAACACCATTACACTTGATTGACATGATTTCACTTTCTTTCAATTCAAATACGTCAGCACACTTGAAATCAAAAAAGGCGTTCAATACAGAACAACTGGACTTTATTTGTAACAAACAAGACGTTTCACTTCTCATCCGAGAAGCTTTATCAATGAGAAGTGAAACGTCTTGTTTGTTACAAATAAAGTCCAGTTGTTCTGTATTGAACGCCTTTTTTGATTTTATCATGTCCTGGACGACTGAGAATCTTCACCAGCATGTCAGCACACTTGATTTAACACAACAGACATAAATACTAGATGTTACACATATTTAGTCTGAGGGGCTCTTCAGCTTAAAATAGTTTCCAGCTTAAGATTGAGAGGGAAAGGGAAAAGGAGGAATAAGAGGTTGGAGAGATTAAGTTATTTATCTCGAGTGTAACCAGAGATGACACTTTCCATCCGACTTCGGCTAAATCCCAGGTACGTTTGTAAACAGCTTTACCTTTTGACGATGCGTCTGATAAAGATATTACCAGCCTCCCAGGTGCACAGAGTCCTTCCGGCCCTCGTACGTCTGAACTGGTCGTTTACTTCCAACGTCTCCTCGGATCCGCGTCAGCCGTCAGAAACATGTGGCAGCTTCTGGCCGACTTCAAGACGAGATGTTTCTCAAAGAAAGTTCATTAGGAACTTTGGAGCTTTTGCTCGGGGAACTGGATGGAGGCGTCCATCAGTTCTAGCTGACAAGTTAGTCTTTGGCTCTTGACCAAGCTTGACCAGCTGCAAGGCAGAGAGCTTTCAGGTCTCTGTCCATTCAAACTCTCTGTCCATTCAAAGACTGAAGCGTTTCCGCACAGTTAGAACTTAAAAAGAGACTTAGAGAGGAGAGAAACTTGTCTCTTTTTCATTGGTCCACTTGTTATCACTATTCAAGGTGAAATTCAGCACAGAGAAGGAAATTGTTTAGGAAAAGTATCTGAGTGAGAGACTTTCAGACGCTAGATGAGAGTTTTAGCTGAAACTCGACAAAAACAATTTCAGTGTAAGTCAGTTTGACATTTTAGCTGAACTTTGACACCTTTTCACTTGCAGAAATGACACATTGATGTTTCACATTTAAAGAATAACAGCATATAACATATATCATGAAAATGACAAAAGTTATTCTTTTGATTACATTAGAATAAAATCAAAGGTAGAAATAGTCTCTTTTGGTGACTATATTCTGATTACAACTAATGGAATGATTTTGTGATAAATGTCTTGCTTTACTGAGAGGTCAGTAAAGATCATCTCTGGAACAGTTCAAAAGTACACAGATGTAATAAAGTGAACATGGTCATGTCCACTACAACAGTAGGAGGTTCCCTTGAGGTCTCTGGTAGAAGACACAAAACTTTATGTAAATTGACAATAAACACCTCCCAAACAACAACAGAGGCTACTCAGAGAAATTTGTTAGTCTAATTTACAGACAAGACATCCCTGCTCCCATCCAGTGTAAAACGTTTCGGAATCAAATCCAAAACTGAGTTATAAGTCTTAGAAAGTTGAAATCTCAGACCTCCTCCTCTGTTAAGAGAAGGTTTTTCTCTCTTAACATACACAGCTTCCTTCACACCTCTCTCAAACCATCTGTGCTCTCGGTCCAAAATTTGAACATTCTGGTCCTCAAATGAGTGACCCTTGTCCGTGAGGTGGAGGTGAACAGCTGAGTTTTGTCCAGAGGAGGTTGCTCTCCTATGTTGAGACATTCTTTTGTGGATAGGTTGCTTCGTTTCTCCGATGTAACGGTCTGAGCAGACTTCGCTGCACTGGACTGCATAAACCACACCACTCTGTTTGTGTGTGGGGGTTTGGTCTTTAGGGTGGACCAACCTCTGTCTGAGAGTCCTGCTAGGTTTGAAATGTACTGGGATGTTGTGTTTGTTGAAAATCCTTCTGAAATTCTCTGAGACTCCAGCAACATAAGGAATGACAATGTTTTTCCGTCTGTTAGACTTTTTCTGTTCATTATTGTGTTTAACAGATTTCCTTGCTGACTTGACAAAAGCCCAGTTGGGATATCCACATGTTTGCAGAGATTTTTTGATGTGTTTCTGTTCCTTTTCCTTCCCTTCTGTCTTCGTGGGGATGTGTTCTGCCCGATGCTGTAAAGTTCTGATGACAGAAAGTTTGTGCTCCAGTGGATGGTGAGAGTCGAACAGGAGATATTGGTCTGTGTGGGTTGGTTTTCTGTAAACTTCAATGTTGAGACTGTCATCTCCCTCCATATGCACCAAACAGTCCAAAAAAGGCAGCTTATTGTCGTTAGCATCCTCTCTGATTGTTATCTTTAAAGAGAGACGAAGTTATTTATTGGTCTTCAAAGGGTTCAAAAACAGCATCTAATTTAATATCAGTATGCTTTTTCCAGGCCTTTTAAGAATCTTGGGGGAACTGTTAAGGGGTTCAAATACTCAGCAGTCGAACAGAAAGGCGCAGAAGCAGCTTAATTTAGAGTGAATGCCAAAATCCTCAAATTACAAGACTTTGAATTAAAGGGGACCACATATTCAAAATTCACCTTTTAATGTTTTTTTTACTCAACTTTGGGTATTTACTTCATAAAAAAACAGTCCTAAGGCCAAAAAAATGCACCCAGTGGTTTATTTACTCTAAGTAGATTTATTTATCTTTGATAGAAACACTTCGTTTTGCACTTCCTGCGGTTTGTGACGTCACAAACCGCAGCCACAACCCACCTCAACCCTGAGTCCAGCCCTCAACTAGCAACCCCTGGTGCGGCTCCACCCACTTCAGTATAAAAGAGTTGACGGTTGTTTTTCCTGATTTCATGTCAGCACAATGGCTAAAAATGTCACAGAGTCTAGCCAGCTAACTCTCTGACCTCCTGGCCCAGATAATAGAGCACGCACTAAGCAGATTTAAAATTGATAGTTTTCAGATGGGAGGCTTGAATGAACAGCGATGCAGCATGTTGCTGTGTGTGTGTTGGTTTATGTGTCATTAGCAGGACAGACTACGTACCGCTAAACCTCATTGACAAACCCGTGTGTGTGTGTGCCGGGCCCGGCGCGCGGCTGAGCGAGGGACACAGATAACAAGACAGCCCCGCTGTGAGTGTGTGTGTATGTGTGTGTGCCGGGCCCAGCGCGCGGCTGAGCGAGGGACACAAGCCGTTTTCGCATTGGCCAGCCCTCAATGCCCCGGGCCGCCCCTGGGTGGCTCTGGGCCACCCGCGTTCATTACGCATTTGCCGCAGAGCCGCCTTGAAGTGGGTGGGCAGTTCTCTGGAAGTGGGTGGGCAGTTCTCTGGAAGTGGGTGGGGTGCTCTCTTCACGTGGGTGGAGTGTTCGTGTTTTAAGAGAGGAGACTCCGCTAAAAAAAAATTGTTAGCTGGATATATATATATTAGTGTTTCTGAGTTTAATTTTTGTTAATAACTGATCACAAATCAGCTTATGTTACAACGTAAATAACAACGAAGCGCGCACCCATTTCCGCCTTTCAGCGCGACCTGAATGTCATTAAAATATAACTAATATTGTCTAACTGTTGCGCGCAGCCAGGGTTTTAAAATATAACTAATAATCTCTAACTCCTTTGCGTATCTAGAATGTCAAGAGTGGTGATTCCTTCATAAGCAACGTGAACTCCTAAAAAAAACAATCCGCCGCTGTGGCTTACGGGGTTAATGCTGTTGTGTCTTGACCAGACGAAGCGGGTTCGCGTCCCACCTGGGACAATGTTTTTTTTTTACGTTTGTCTTTTATTGGAGTAAATAAAAAGGAGTTTGTTTGGTAGATAAAAAGGAGTTTGTTTGGTAAAATGCTTAACAAAACTCCTTTTTATTTACTCCAATAAAAGACAAACGTAAAAAAAAAACATTGTCCCAGGTGGGACGCGAACCCGCTTCGTCTGGTTAAGACACAACAGCATTAACGCCGTAAGCCACAGCGGCGGATTGTTTTTTTTGGGAGTTCACGTTGCTTATGAAGGAATCACCGCTCTTGACATTCTAGCTACACAAAGGAGTTAGAGATTATTAGTTATATTTTAAAACCCTGGCTGCGCGCAACAGTTAGACAACATTAGTTATATTTTAATGACATTCAAGCCGCGCTGAAAGGCGGAAATGGGTCCGCGCTTCGTTGTTATTTACGTTGTAACATAAGCTGATTTGTGATCAGTTATTAACAAAAATTTAACTCAGAAATACTAATTCAGTTAACAATTGTTTTAGGGGTTTCTGTAGTTAAATATGAATGAAATTCAACCCTCGCGCTGAGGTTGTTTGAATGAGTCCCGCCCCTGCTGCAAACAACGAATCAAATGAGAGCAGTACATGACGTGAAACTGGGTCCGTCAGGGCTCGGCCCGATAGAACCACGGTGAAGATGGTTCCAGAACAAGGGTGGATCCCGGGCGGAAAAGGTAAATGCGAAGACGCCGAACCCGGGTTAGAAGCTGGGAGAGCCGGGGAGAGCCGGGGAGGGCTGGCCAATGCGAAAACGGCTACAGATAACAAGACAGCCCTGCTGTGAGTGTGTATGTGTGTGTATGTGTGTGTCCGCGAGTGACATCCGCTCTGCTACCTCCAGCTCGCGTGCACAGGGAGAGGGAAGGAGACGTCAGGGAGGGAGTTGGACATTTATTACAGAGGAAAAATTAAAAATGACACGACAACTTGTACACGTCTGATCTGTCCCACAATAAATACGTCGCGGTCCAGTTCAGCTCAGCGTGAGTTCAGACATCCTCGTCTGCCTTTGGAGGGCGGAGTTAATGTAAGCAGATCTTTGAAGGGCGTGCCACGAGATCTCATTATCATAAACCGGTCGTTCAAAACGAAAGTTAAAAATGGCAGAATTAAAAAGGGTATAATTGATTATCTAAGAATTATTTTGTGTATTAAACTGAATGAACACTGTCTGGATACCCCAAAGACATACCATAAAAATTTTAAAAACCTATCTGTGGTCTCCTTTAAGCACGAGCACAACAAAGATCCGCTTTGTTTCTGACTTGTGATCAGCTTTTCTCTGATTTACTCAGTTTCAGTGCAAATCTTCAATGGAAGCATGCTTGTTGCTCTCCGTGAACTGGTTTCTCTGGTGGGTTGGATTCTGAGCGTCCTCGTCAGTGGAAACTGACCTTACTAATGAGGTGTCTGTTCAGACTCCCACACTGACAGACAGCCTTTGAATACAATGTGTTTGTTTGTTGGAAAACGGCAAACACGAAAATGGGCTCATCAACTCAGATAAACACTATTAGCTGTGTCCGATAGCAGCCGAACACGGCGTTTCAATCATGGCTTTGATGTTTCCAGCATACGCTTTAAAACAATCACACTCCAATTAAAACCATATTTCATTTCTCACACAAGCTGTTTATGAGTCATTAAAAACTCAACACGCAGGCGTTTCAGTCTCCCCTTGTATTTGTAACGACAGCTTGATGCAGCTGAGCTGAAAGATGGATCAAATATTTATTTCCCCCCATTGTTCTTTTTGTGGCGTCTCCTTTTTCCCCAGCTGAATTATCCACCCGATGTAAACAGAATCATCTGATGAATCATTAACAAATGCATTTTGGCAGATTCGATGCTGGTTTTCCCTTTTGTTTAGTCCGTTCGGGTTAATAAGGCTTAAACCACTGTCAGTCAAGACGTTTTTTATTAGAGAGAAAAATGAGGACGTTCTTGCTCAGCACATTCAGGCATGCAGAGGACCACCGCGGAATAATAGCAGAACAAACATTTTAACTATTTATGCTGGTAAATCAAACTCCTCTCAGGTTTTTTAAGTGCTTCCAACAGGAGGAAGTGGTAATTAGAAGGCTGGAGCTTCTTTGCGACGCTAACATGGAAGTCAAAAGGGTCAGACTGTCTGCTTTAAGCCACAAACACTCCCGTCTCCATAGCAACTAAAACAAACACAACATAAACTTCAAATTACATCTTCAACAGAGAAGTCATATTTTTCTGTAATCATACAGCATTAGGTTGTGATTGTTCACTCTTCGACCTGTGTGGAATCGTTTTATTATAAAATCTGAAAGGAGTACAAACAGAAGAGTTGTTACAACCTAATAATTTACACAATTTTTACCAACAAAGACTTGAAAAGCTACCATTTTATTTATTGGACCTGTATGCTGAACATCATGTGCAGTACTTGTGACTTGTATGTGACCCTGATATATATATTTTTAAAAAAAGCTGTTGCGAGCAGTGTTGCAACTATTCCTGTGTGGTGGAATTCCCACCTTTTGTCATTAAATAGTGTGCATTTTAACAAGAACTCCACTAAAAGGAACACGTTTATTATTATCTGAGACAAGTTAATCAGATCAGACTTGTTCATACATTTTTTTAAATAAAATTTTAAAAAGACATGTCCATTTCAAATTAAAGCTCTATGAAAAAGTTATGAATAAGTAATATATTTCTTGTAGAAAGCTGTTTGAATGAGCCCAGGTTTGAAAGTTGTAGTGCACGTGTAACAAATACAGTACTCACAACACAGACAAGACTAAAGTGGTTTGCTGTCATCTTAAAACAGCTCCAGTCACCAAAGTTTTATAGCGGTTAAAACTTGTTTTAAAAATAACTGAAACATTCTTCAAACAAATGAATTAATGAATTATTTGGACATGTCAAAAAAAAAAAAAAACCCTCCCTGGGCTGCCACCTTACCGTGGTGGAGGGGTTTGAGTGTCCCAATGATCCTAGGAGCTATGCTGTCAGGGGCTTCATGCCCCTAGTAGGGTCACCCAAGGCAGACAGGTCCTAGGTGAGGGACCAGACAAAGTGCAGCCCAAAAACCCCTATGATGAGTGAAATAAATGGACTAAGTTTTCCCTCGCCCGGACGCGGGTCACCGGGGCCCCACTCTGGAGCCAGGCCCGGAGGTGGGGCACGCTGGCGAGCGCCTGGTGGCCGGGCTTTTACCCATGGAGCCCGGCCGGGCACAGCCCGAAGAGGAGACGTGGGTCCCCCTTCCCATGGGCTCACCACCTGTGGGAGGGGCCAAAGGGGTCGGGTGCAATGTGAGATGGGTGGTGGCCGAGGGCGGGGACCCTGGCGGTCTGATCCTCGGCTACAGAAGCTGGCCATTGGGACATGGAATGTCACCTCTCTGGTGGGGAAGGAGCCTGAGCTAGTGTGTGAGGTTGAGAGTTCCGACTAGAAATAGTCGGACTCACCTCAACGCATGGCTCTGGCTCTGGAACCAGTTTCCTTGAGAGGGGTTGGACACTCTTCCACTCTGGAGTTGCCCCTGGTGAGAGGCGCCGAGCAGGAGTGGGCATACTGGTTGCCCCCCATCTTGGTGCCTGTACGTTGGGGTTCACCCCGGTGAACGAGAGGGTAGCCTCCCTTCGCCTACGTGTGGGGGGACGGGCTCTGACTGTTGTTTGTGCCTATGCACCAAACGGCAGCTCAGACTACCCACCCTTTTTGGAGTCCTTGGAGGGGGTATTGGAGAGTGCGCCTCCTGGGGACTCCCTTGTTCTACTGGGGGACTTCAACGCTCACGTGGGCAATGACAGTGAGACCTGGAGGGGTGTGGTTGGGAGGAACGGCCCCCCTGATCTGAACCAGAGTGGTGTTCTGTTATTGGACTTCTGTGCTCGTCATGGATTGTCCATAACGAACACCATGTTTAAGCATAAGGGTGTCCATATGTGCTCTTGGCACCAGGACACCCTAGGTCGCAGTTCGATGATCGACTTTGTTGTCGTCTCATCTGATCTGCGGCCGCATGTCTTGGACACTCGGGTGAAGAGAGGGGCGGAGCTGTCAACTGACCACTACCTGGTGGTGAGTTGGCTCCGATGGTGGGGGAGGATGCCGGTCAGACCTGGCAGACCCAAACGTATTGTGAGGGTCTGCTGGGAACGTCTGGCAGAGTCTCCCGTAAGACGGAGCTTTAACTCCCACCTCCGGGAGAGCTTTGAACACGTTCCGAGGGAGGCGGGGGACATGGAGTCCGAGTGGGCCATGTTCCGCGCCTCTATTGTCGAGGCAGCTTATCGGAGCTGTGGCCGCAAGGTTGTTGGTGCCTGTCGTGGTGGCAACCCTCGAACCCGGTGGTGGACACCGGCAGTGAGGGATGCTGTCAGGCTGAAGAAGGAGTCCTATTGGGCCTTTTTGGCTTGTGGGACCCCGGAAGCAGCTGATAGGTACCGGCAGTCCAAGCGGCATGCGGCTCGGGTGGTTGCTGAGGCAAAAACTCGGGCTTGGGAGGAGACCACCTCCTCTGTTAAGAGAAGGTTTTTCTCTCTTAACATACAAAGCTTCCTTGTTAAGAGAGAAAAACCTTCTCTTAACAGAGGAGGAGGTCTGAGATTTCAACTTTCTAAGACTTATAACTCAGTTTTGGATTTGATTCCGAAACGTTTTACACTGGATGGGAGCAGGGATGTCTTGTCTGTAAATTAGACTAACAAAGTTTCTCTGAGTAGCCTCTGTTGTTGTTTGGGAGGTGTTTTTTGTCAATTTACATACAGTTTGTGTCTTCTACCAGAGACCTCAAGGGAACCTCCTACTGTTAAGGTGTGATCTTTCAATTTACATGTATGTGTTACAAACCCCCAGGTGTGATGTGTTGTTTTGTTTTGTCAATTTAAATAGAATGGGCATGTTAGGTATTTTGTGGTGTTATTTCAGTTTCCAATTTCATATGTTGGTGCGTGGCTTGTATAAAACTTCTCGTTCTCACAGCTTTCATTCATTCAGAATTGAAAAAGACTTCTGGACAGAAGTCGAAACGTTTTCTGCAACAAATAAAGTCCAGTTGATCCTGTATTGAACGCCTTTTTTGATTTTATCATGTCCTGGACGACTGAGAATCTTCACCAGCATATAATTTTTATCAAACAAATAATTGTTTTTAAGTGTTAATCTTCTTAAAAGCCTTGCTGTGCCCTCCTGTGGCAGACATTTGCAGCAGAGCTAAACGTAGGTGCGACCTATCTAGGGATTTTTCCAATTCTTTGGCAATAATTGGATGGTGCGACCTATACACCGGTGCGACCTATACACCAGAAAATACGGTAATATATCAAAAGTTCCATTTATCTCAGTCTTAATGTAGCATCCAGAACCCAAATTTACATTTTATATTCAAAAATATAACACATCTAAGTCCTACTTTTTTGTCTTGGATTTTTTGTGTGTGTGTTTCATTCCGATAAATGCTTTTGATCTCTACTTGGTATGCAGCCAACTTTTCATTTCACAGAGAAAAAAATTCTCCATCAACACTGTGGCAACATGGCAATAATAACGCAGTGAAATTATGATGTAGCATCGCTTTGACAACTAAACAGAGAAGAAAAAAGGAGCAGACCATAATTACACAAGTGTTAACTGGCAAACGATGCCAGTCAGACTCAAGTTCTTTCAAAGTCTTATTTGCTCTGACAGACTACTGTATCACGGACAGAACAACCATCCTGTGCTCTGATTTATGGCCCCTTATTTACAGTGTAAGATTAAAACCTGTAATGCTGCTTCTAAACACTGAGAGGGCTGTGTCGGTGCATACCTTCAGCCCAGACTGAGCCGGATCTGTGCATTATTAGCCGCAGCTGCCCCACACGCAATAACACACCCACACACACACACACACCCACACCCACACACAGCTACATAGCACAACGACCTCCTGCTTTGCCCATCAGGAGGACCGAGTCACAAAAGCTGCAGGGAAGAATCACACAAGTACAGATGGAAGACGGCAGACAATCCAAGCCAAGCAGTCAAGCAGAAACTTTACTGATGGGAAACCAATGTGTCATGCTTTCTCTGTCGCTCATAGCCGTGTTGGGTTTTATGATTTCAGTTTTACTGGTTTGCTCGTATCTCTGATATTCTTCCATAAGGGACCTTTAAAGCCCTCTGTAAAGATTCCCACAGTTTATGCAAGCTCAAGTCTAAATGGCCTCTCTTGACCAGCGGCTCTCCCTCCTCTGTTTTCCCAGCCTCTCTCTGCACCTTATAGATTACAAGTGGAGAGAGGTGGGGAAACAAAAGGGGAGAATGAGAGAAAAAGTGAATAAATCTAATCTAAACAACCACACAGACTGTGACCCAGAAGGATTGGACGGACTTACAGCTTTGGATTGTAGTCATTAGGAAAAAACACAGGAGGTGAATAACTTCTTATTTTATATTAAATATTATTATGATATTATATCTAATATTCAAGATCTTATTTTTCCATATTTTCCTAACAGAGCACTTCGTTCTCAGACTGCAGGTTTACTTGTGCTTCCTAGAGTTTCCAAAACCAGAATGGGAGGAAGATCTTTCAGTTATCAGGCTCCTCTCTTGTGGAACCAACTTCCAGTTTCTGTCTGTGACGCTGACACATTGTCCAGTTTGAAGACTTTTCTTTTTTTTATAAATCCTATAATTAGCATTTGATTTGATTTTATTGATTCATTAATTTTATAACAAAATAATACAGTTTAACACACAAATAACAAGAAAATTAAAATATAAAATGAAAGGTGGCAGATGAAG
>JBBPBX010023003.1:0-27054 GCA_038048925.1 Garcialebias charrua | reverse complement strand
ACAAATTCATTCAATCTTTATTTAAATTGCCTTGAGATTACTTCTGTTGTGACTTGGTGCTATATGAATATACAAATTAAGTGAAAAACAGAAAAAGATGAAAGAGCGCCAAAAGTTCGAGTTTTCTGTTCCATGGAGTGAAGCACCTGCTGGAGTCAGTCCTGTGGCAGATGCTTGCAGCTTCAGAGTATCTCTGGTGAGCGAAGGCATGTGACCCTAACCTCTGATCTCAGCAAGCTGAACAAATCATCCTTAAACATCAGCTGTGGGTGTCCTGGGCTCAGCAGTACTCCACTAATAAGTCAAAGAACAGACGGAAAAGGCTTGAAGACGAACTAGAACTGTAATAGGGATATGTAAACACCTTCATTTAAACACCTTCACCTAGAACAAGAACCACACAAAGAAACTGAAAGTTATGCACCATAACTCATGTTCCCTGAAGGAAGGGAACGAGGTGCAACATACTTGCTATGGGAATTGCGCCCCCGTGCGATTACCTGAAGGAATACACTCACGCCTTTACGGCAGAGGCGTCACCGCCGCACCAGAGGCCCCGCCCTCTGGGTATTTAGGCGGTGGGCGCCCCTCCATCTTCCTCAACAATTGCACTTCACCGAGCTTTCAGCATTGAAAAGGGCCAGATATGTTGCACCTCGTTCCCTTCCTTCAGGGAACATGAGTTATGGTGCATAACTTTCAGTTCCCTTTCAGTTTGGTTCACTAGGTGCAACATACTTGCTATGGGAACGTAATCCATTCACGCCCTTGAAATGCTCAGCAAAGTGTATGTGAGAGCATCCGTCTCAAAGACAGGCATCTCCCAGCTGCTTTCTGTAGAAAGCATATACTAAAAGTGTAGTGGGCATGACCGTGTCCACTTTGATACACCTGTGTATTTTTGAACTGTTCCAGAGATGACCTTTACTGACCTCTCAGTAAAGCAAGACATTTACTACAAATTATTCCATTAGTTGAAATCTGAGAACATAGTCACCAAAAGAGACTATTGGCTTCTTTAATTTTATTCTAATGTAATCAAAAGAATAACATTTTGTCATTTTCATGATGTGTGCTTTTAAGCTGTGTTATTCTGTAAGAGTTAAACTGTGTTCACTGCTGTGTTAAAGTTGAAGTCTCGGGTCACAGAGACCCGGCCGCTTTGTTTAGAAAGGCAGAAGACAGTTAATCTGTTGTTTTATGAGAACGACTCCAGCTTCTCTGTCTTTTTCCTAAACAATTTCCCTCTGCTCGGGCTGTAACCTTGGGTCGTGATAACGGCAAGTGAACTGCTCGACTGGTCCACGGACCAATGAAAAAGAGACAAGCCTCACTCCTCTCTTTGATCCTTCTTTAAGTTCTAAGCTGTTGCTGGAACGGATGAGTTTGCTGGGAGCTTCAAAGAGATGTGAACTTTCCCAAAGAGCTGGGGTACGTTTGGTCAAGAGCTAACGACCTTCGTCTTCAGCTAAGGACTGATAACCTGCTGTTATGAGTCCACTTCGAATGAGCGTAAGCTCAAAACTTTGTTATTCCTTCCTGGAATAAGTTATCTTGAGCCAAAAACCACGACTGCCACGGCTTCTGCCGACGAAAGCAAGTATCACCGACACCGACAAGGTAAACACGTGTGGAGTCCAGCTTGGACTTGCGGGACCGACGACTCGTCAGTCCAAGGCTGATCACAGCTCTTTACCAGAACCAAGGCGGACGTCTTAAGGTAAAGGAGCAGCTGTTTGCTTACTGGAGGTGTGATGATATCTTAGCTGGACGCGTATGGAAGAGTGTCATCTGGTTTCATAAATGCAAGATAAACTTCCTCTCTTAACCTCCTAATTCTTCTTAAATCTTTCCTCCTATTCTTCTCCCCTCAATTCTAAGCTGGAAACTATTTAAGTTAAAGAGCCCTCAGACTAAATATGTTTAACACCCTGTATTTAGGTCTGTTGTGTTGTAATTTAACTGTGCTGACGTTTTAAATTACAAGAAAGTGAAATCATGTCAATCAAGTGTAATGGTGTTAATTTAGTTGATTTATTTTAAATAAATGATAGTGTCTTTGACATATCAAGCTAAGTTAACGTCTCTGTCACTTAATGGCTTTATTTATTTATCCATCATAAAGATCACAGAAATATTGGGTAAACTGAAAAAGAAAAGAATCCGTGAAATTACTATTCAATCTGAATAAGTAAATTAATTAAGGATAAAGAGGTCAGCTTAATACTGACCCCTGTTAAAATCCTTTTCATCTGGGTAGCACTATATGTGTTTAAAGACACAATATAGGGTCTCCCTCATGTTCCCTTCAAGGAGAAAAAATGCCACATGTAAAACAACAACATGATGTCTCCACTGGGCATAAGTATGGCAAATGTGGAGGTAGAAAACCCAGACCAAGCACAGGGTAACCTCACAGGCCCCTGTAAACTCTGAGTTTTTTGTTTGTTTTTGTTTTGGGACAAAGCAACCGAAGCCCTAGGCTCTCAGCCAGACCCCTTCAAAGGCCAGGCTGAAAGTTGCCACAACTCTGGACGTGGGTGAAAGAGTTGACCATGCGCCTGAGTCAGGAGGTCCCTATGAGAAGGCAAATGCCATGGTATCCCAGATAGCATTGAAATCAGCTCTGGAAACCACGTTTTCTGCGGCCAGTTGGGGGCTATAAGGATCAAAGAAAGAGCTCCCTTACGCACCTGTTCCAATGTCACCCCGATCAGAGGGACAGGTGGAAACGCATAGTAAAGTACCCCTGCTGGCTAGTCATGTGCCAGAGCATCCATACCCAATGGGGCATCCGCTTCCCTCAAGGAGAAGTAAAGGTCACAGTGTGAGCTAGCCCTGCAGGCGAACAGGTCCACAGAGGCCCTCCCGAATCGTGACCATACCTGTCCCACAATCCGTGGGTTCAGGCTCCATTCTGACGCCAGCAGAGGGCCTCTTGAGAGGGCGTCTGCTCCATAATTTAGTTCACCAAGGACATGAGTCGCCCTAAGTGACAAGATCCTTGGAGCACACCATGTGAGCATCCTATGCGCCAGTCCAAGGAGGGCCTGGGACCTTGTCCTCCCTCTCTGTTGATGAAGGACACTGTGGTCCCGTTATCTGATTTCACCAGGATATTTTGTCCAGCAATCAGACCTTTGTTGAAGAAGTATTTTAATGACAGGAATACGGTCAACAACCTTAGGAAGTTGATATTGTAATTGAATAAATAATGATGAAGTAAGGTATTTAAACACTTACTGAGCCACCATTATTGGATGCGCAGTTTAGCAGACTTTAATCTTGCACAAACTGCCACCAAAGTGCGAGTTCTTCCTTTTTCCGATACTAAGTTGTTTTTACTGTGATTAGACAAGAAATGTAATTTCACGCTTAGACTCAACTTATATTGGTCTACCAAAAAATAGACCTTTTATTGAAACTATCACAAGAATTACATTAAACATTTGTATCGATATTAGCTCTGATTTAATAACTACGTTGACAAGAATTCAAATTAAAACAAACAGACAGTTGGACCTTTCTGTTGGCACATTACTTAAAGTTTACCATGATGAAAACAAACATATTAAATACTTATGGAAAATAAGAAATAGGAGGAAGGAGTTCTGGAGCTAAGTTAAGCTAAAGTTAATTATTTTGAAAACAACCAGGGTGGCAAGCTTTCCCATACGGATCTTAGCTGGGCTTCTCACACGTGCAGCATACAAACAAGCCTCTTTACCTGGTGACGAGACGTCTTGCGAGGTGAGGACTGAGAAGTTTGTGGACACTAACGGACTGTGTGGTCCAGTGAGCGTCCAGATGACTTCGTGCGTGTATGACTGGGTCAGACGAGCGGGAGCACGCGTTCACCGGCAGGAACAGACTCCAATCGCACTGGTTGAACTTTCAAAATAAAACTTTAGAAAACAAATTCTTCAGAAAGGAGAGTGAATGGATCAAAGTAAGGCTTTACTATGATCCCAGCTGAGACGTGGGTCGTTGACACCTGACCGGGACGTCTCCAGCTTTCAGAGAGGAGAGCAGGTTGACAGTTCGTACTCCTCGAAACTCTAACTTCCAAATAGGAAGTGCCCATTATATGGGGGAGGTGGGGTCTCCCCACCTCCTCAACGGCTACAGGCTGGTTAACAAAATAAAAGATGGAAGTATGATCCCATAGGCAGAAAAGACTCTTGACGGACAGCAGGAAAACTGTTTACATAAACAGCCAGGTGGCCTGCTTGTGAGCACAGAAAAATGTTATGGCTAACTTCATAGACAACACAAGAGAAGGGAGAGAACAGCTCTTACCCTGACTTCTGCCTTAGCGACAGAGTCTGCTTATTTTGCAGAAATAAAACCAGCAGAAGGTCATAGCTCATGAAAGTAACAGATCATCATTAATAATGACAAAAATATACTGTAGATCAATTCTGAATTAACACACATTAAAGAGAAAGTTCAATCTGATTAATTAGTGTCCATTAATTCATAATAATTGTAAAAATATATAAGTGTCCATCTGTCTCCTTGAGGGCTTCAAGAAGGTGTAACCCTTAGAGTTTCAGAGAGATGTGGAGAGGTGTACTTGAAGGTCAAGACAAAGGCCTATATCACTACAGTCCCCCTTTTTGGAAGTCATCGCCTGTCCTTGGGGATGAGTTCCAACACGAAACGATACCACCGAATGTCTCTGACCTTTATGTAATCCAGCAAGTGGAAGAAAAAAAATTTCAAAAATATACTCCCATAATGTTTTTGGAAATTCCATACTGTTCGTAGGTAATCCCATTGCGGTAAGCTTTCAATCCTTTGGAAAACATAGTCTGTTAACCCATGGAAAACTGAGTCTGTGATCCCTTGGAAACAAAGTCTTATAATCCACAACGGTAAATCCACAACGATGGGGGTTATTGATTTCATCAGCAAGAATGGAATTTAATCAGCATGTAGAGGGGATCCCTCGATTGAAGCAGAGGAGGCGGGCCTTGGATGAAGGTTGAAGACCAACGTTGGATCAGCAGGTCCCCACATCGAAGGTTGCAGGCTGGTTGGCTTCCAGTCGGTGCCACCCTGGTTCAATGTGTCATGCAATTATGTGGTTTTAGGTGGGCTTATGATTGGGATTTTACATTAGGCTCTACCTATATGCACCTGGTATGTAAGCTATCATGGATTAGATCAGCTACAATTACCAATTAAGGGGTGGATCAATGCTGTAAAAATCAGATATAGGGATCTATACCTATAGAAATGGGGAGGGCTTCTTTAACGAAGGCCTCTTCATTCAAACTATTCCTCCATTCATTATTTAGTTTAGGTTAAACTAAAATAAAAAATGAAACTAGTTTGGTCTAAATGTCTGTTGTCTTTTAGACGAACGACGCAAGATTTGGTAATCCCTAAAAATTTTGAAGTCTATGGCGAGACTCATCAAAATGAATAGATCTAGAATAGAAACGATCGCATCGGTTCTACCTAAATGATTGGGAGATCAGTGTAGATTATAGTACCTTAAGTAGTATTAATCTACTATGACTCTTCAAAGATTGAGATCTTTAACAAAATGAACAGCATGTTGGCATAGTTAAAATCCATTCAAGTTTTCAACTTATCAACAATCAAAACCTCTTTTGGCTGGGAGTGTTCAGAAAACAATAACAACTTCAATAACACAAAAGTAGCAATTAAGCAACTAAAAAACAACGTTTCACTACGTCAAACTCACTCTGGTCGTCAGATTCCACGTCACACACAAGAAAAACAGTTCTTAGCTTTATAACCGATGTCAATTAAATCCTGCAGATTTAAACGGTTGTTAAGGTTAGTTTTTGTTGTGGGTTTTATGCTTAGCGTTTCTAAGTTCTAGTTGGAACGGTTTCTTTTCGCAACTAGAATAGTTTAAACTGTTTAAGCTTATTTACTATCCTGTGCTTGGACGACCTTCTTTTCCCATGAAGTCTGTGAGTTTCCGAGCTCTTTGTCGTTTGCGGGGTTAATGAAATCTTTGTCCTTGACATGGGCCTGGCCTAACATCACCCCCCTGTGGTCATGAGGGACCAAGCACACGGGTGTGGACGTCCGTCCATGGGCACGAGTTAGGATGCCAATGTTTAGTTTAAGCTGTTCGCGCAGTTTATGGGGAACCTTGTACAGGAACCTTATAGGTCTCGGCCAACGTATCTCTGTACGTTTACCTCTTTCTGCGTAATGCAGGTGTGTCACAACTGTCGGCGCCGTCGCAGGCGTGTCTCTGTCGTTGTGATGTATGTCATTCCACTTCATGAATGAAGAGGTGCTCTTTGAGTCTGTAAGAACTATGTCATCTCTGAGTAGTTCTAGATTCAAACGCTCTTGAACCAAGGTTTCATCGAACGCTTGGCTGATAACTGAATTACCTGTCCCAGAGGACAGCACAACGTTCTCGGTGCGTGATCCTTGGACCTCTACACCGTCCTCTACCTGTGGTAGGAAGTGTGAGTCCGCCCCCTTTTTGTTTAAGGAGGGGTCCTCAAAATCAGTAACAATGAAGTCCAAGTGACTGCCAGAGTGTTGTAGACTGTCACCTTGTGGGCTCAGATGTCCTTGAACCAAGACTTCACTGACCGCTTGGCTGTTTGCCGAATTACCTGTCCCACAGGACAGTACAGCGTCCTCGGTGTGTGATCCTTGGATCTGTACACCGTCTTCTACCTGTGGTAGGAAGTGTGAGTCTGCCCCCCTTCTGTTAGAGGAGGGGTCCTCAAAATCTGTAACAATGAAGTCCAAGTGACTGTCAGCGTGTAGTAGACTGTCACCTTGTGGGCTCAGATGTCCTTGAACCAAGACTTCACTGAAAACTTGGCCGTATGCCGAATTACCTGTCCCACAGGACAGTACAGCGTCATCGGTGTGGGACTCTTGGATCTCCACACCTTCATCTACCTGTGGTAGGAAGTGGTCAGGGAGTGCTGAAGGTGTCAGCTCGCAGAGGAGGTCCTCGTGATGGGCCAGAGTCTGGTCAAATTGTTGAGTCTCCTCTGTCTCACCTGTATATGAAGGTTCACTTACCGGGCTTGTGGTCTCGGTTGGGGAATCCCATGTGACCTCAGCGGTACCTGTTGTTAGACAGTCAGCGTCCTGACCTTGGGGAGGTACCACGAATGGCAGTGGACTGCTCACTGTGGCCCACATTGTCTGATTTCCATAATTTATAATCGCTTCAAAGCGATTTATAAAATCTTGGCCGACCACAAATGGGGCCCTGAGTGAGTCAAGTTCAGACACATATACCGGGTGGTATAGTGACATCTCGCCAATCTGCATGTGAACCATGGCTATTAGGGTTGTACTCGTCTTTGCGAGGCCTTGTTGCTCACCATGAGTGTCTCTCACAAAGGGTATTTGCCTGCCAACATCGTTAGCGGCGGTCCTTAGCTCCTCAAACAGTATGGCTGACATGATAGACACGTCTGAGCCGCTAACCAGGAGCGCTTCTTGCTCTAGGACCCCTTCCAATGTGAGTGGGAGGTAAGCTCTCTTAGCTATCCCCCTTTTTATAAAGTTACACAGAAACCGTTCAGGTTTTTCCACACGTTTCTGTGTACGTGTGACTCTGTCTGTGTAATCATCGTCGCTGTCAGCATCATGATGGCAGTCTGCCACATGACCTTCAGGATGCGGATTTTCAGCAATTTGTTTGCTGTCAGCATCTGGACTTTTAGTACGCTGATCATCAGCAATTTGTTTGCCGTCAGCATTCATGTCAGTGTTGACATTGTCGATGTCAACTGTGTGCACTGAGTTGTAGCAAAAGGCAGTGCTGCGCGTCGCTTCGTCAGGTTGAACAACGTTGTTTGTGTTATCATCAAGGACCACGTCACACGTTGTCTCAGCTTGGTCAACCACTGTAACATTCAAATCATTTGACAAACAAACCACATCCTCAGTCACGTCCTCGCGCGGAGGCGCCGCTTCCATAATCTGGAGCATGTGTGACTCATTGCATGTCTCGAGCGGGGCAGGGGCAGGAGGGCCGCTTCTCGGGGGCACATGTCGGGACAGACCACTTTTCAAAGGGTCACGGTACCCAGACATCAACATCTCTCGAAGTTCACCCACAGTGAGATCCATGAGAGAACTCTTTTGGTTCGATCCGGACCATCTGGGTTCATCTTGAGGGCGAACACCTACCTTGTGTGGTTCTCTGCTCCTCTCAAGGTTTTCAACCTGAGGGGCAGGGGGTTCAGAACTCCTACAGCTCGTAGCACCATGCTGATGTATGTTATTATGAAAAACCTGTGACCTCTCGCACTTTGAAGGAGAGGGAACCTCTACTACTTCCTGCGAGTGGGATGTGACCTTTTGACCTGTACAACCCTCTGATGGTATCCTAGGTTGTATTTCGGCCTCAAAAACTGACGCAGCATATTGTCTTATCACTTCCATGGAATCTTTTTTGCAATCAACCTTGAAATGAACACATTTCATTTGAAAAGGCATAAGATTCATAATGAAAAGACGTTTAAACTCCATATTTTCCTCTAGTCCAGGAATAGTTTTGCCCCCGGAGTAGACCGAGATTAGCCTGTCGTAGAATGACAGGGGACTTTCCCACTTATCCTGACGGACGTTCCTAGCAGCTAAGTAATTAGCATACGATGAGGCAGATTCCCCCTTTTTGCGGCAAGCACGGGCAGGAATCCCAAGGCCCCCATCCATCCATCTAGGATAAACAGAACAAGAGGCCTCCTCAGGTGGTTCACCTGTTTGAACGTCCATCTTTGTACTGATGTTCTGTGAAAAATCAAGTAAAGCGGGTCTCATTTCGCAGCTTGCAAATATGCAAAGTGTATGAGCTGCTCAGAAAACATCCAAGATGTTAAATGAAATAAAAATCAGTGATGTCTAGTAATTTGTCGACCTGTGACAAGGTCAAACAAAAACGGCTGTCGTTGTGAGATTTTTGTGAAAATCAAAACAAAAGAAGCCCCATGTGTGTTATTTTAAACTTGCAGTTTAAAATAAAAATAAAAACAGACAGTTTGTTTTGCACAGAATCAATGATAAAAGTGTCAGATTTTATCAACAACAGACATGTCTGTATGAAATCTGTGTAACTGTCCTGCCATCAACATTTGATTATATGTGAAAATCAAATTAAAGTGTGCTGTGAGTACAATATTCTCAAAATGTTTCCCGTCTAAAACAGGAACAGTTAACATGTACACATTACAGGAAGACTGCGTCTTCTAATGTAACCAGCAGGGGTCACAGCGCTGGAAGTGAGTTTATCACAGCGACTGTAATTTCTCTATTTGACCGCTATAGAGGCGCTGTTATCACCAGCGAGCGAAGCTGCAGTTTTTTAGCCCACACAGACATCCAATACGGATGAAAAGCATTAATCAGACAGATCTAAAGCGTAACGTGATAAGCTCTAGAACCTAGGCTCACAAAAACGAAAGCATGTGAGCAAAATCGGTTGAACTGTGAAACCTTATAAACTGCGTTTAAAAGAAATAAGGTCGGTCCTCATAAAACCGGCAAAATCGGTGTCACGTGACCTGGTCACATGGCGATCGGCAGTCTTCAGAGCAACCGGCTCAATCCACCCATTAAAACCTCAAAAACACCGCGTTTAAACAGTCTTTTTAATGACAGTAATGGACAAACAAGCACGGAAACTCGTCTGGGACAAGTAGCTGAAGTGAAAATTGACGAGGAGCGGGGCTTCACCCACTGCGCATGCGTCAACACATACAGCGTAATCGACCAATCACAGCGAAGACAGAACTGTAGTTCTAAAACCCAAGTGTTCATGGGAAACTGTGTCTTCCAAACCTAACGCCACCCACTAGTGACGTGCCGTTCGAGCGGTGTGTTCACGGACCTGCGGTCGGTCGAACAAAAGCGTGGAACGGTCTTTTCAACGTTCTAAAACAGTCATAAATATCGCAAAACACCGCGGTTAAGCCAGTCTTCGACGATATCACGCGCATAGAACTCAAACAACACAAATAAACTGTCAGAAATGTGTACAAAAATGAATCTGACAATCAGAGTCTACAGAAACCAACTTTCTTGAACGCGACACACAATGGACCAATCACAGCGTTTTAAGCAGCCATCTTGTCCCGGTACCGTTTAGCATTTCGACCCAAGGTACTGGACTCTCTTCCACAAAATAAACGTATTTTTACACCGCAGAAAATACTGTCAATGAGCTGAAACACAACCAAGCTAACCCTCACGCCCCCAGGGGAGGCAGCACGCTAACTGTGTACAACAACGGACTTTACGTCAAACGGAACCGGAATACATCCGGTCCCAGCGGAGTGGGTTTTCCCGAACCTCGGCAAACAACACGTTGTAACAGATTAGGTAAAACGGAGCAGCAAATGTGTGAAACAGACCTTCAACAATAAATCGCAGATGTAATAGAATGAAACAGGATCGTGACTCGGCGGTCACAACAATGAAAGATGCATGCAGCCTCGTGACACGTAATGAAACGTCTCACAAACACAGACAAAACATTTATCACGCACCCGCTCCAAGCATACGTTCAAATGTGAATGAAAAAATAATTCTAACGGGAAAATAATCCAGACAATGCCTGACCTTGGCAACTCCCGGACACTCACCAGCCAAAACTATTCTTACAAGCCCAAAACCAGGATGTAAACTAATGCCAACAAACACCGTTAACAAAAATAAGCTACACCAAACAACTTAATAAACGTTCCAGGAACTCGGACGAGCCACCAATTGTAATTGAATAAATAATGATGTATAGTAAGGTATTTAAACACTTACTGAGCCACCATTATTGGATGCGCAGTTTAGCAGACTTTAATCTTGCACAAACTGCCACCAAAGTGCGAGTTCTTCCTTTTTCCGATACTAAGTTGTTTTTACTGTGATTAGACAAGAAATGTAATTTCACGCTTAGACTCAACTTATATTGGTCTACCAAAAAATAGACCTTTTATTGAAACTATCACAAGAATTACATTAAACATTTGTATCGATATTAGCTCTGATTTAATAACTACGTTGACAAGAATTCAAATTAAAACAAACAGACAGTTGGACCTTTCTGTTGGCACATTACTTAAAGTTTACCATGATGAAAACAAACATATTAAATACTTATGGAAAATAAGAAATAGGAGGAAGGAGTTCTGGAGCTAAGTTAAGCTAAAGTTAATTATTTTGAAAACAACCAGGGTGGCAAGCTTTCCCATACGGATCTTAGCTGGGCTTCTCACACGTGCAGCATACAAACAAGCCTCTTTACCTGGTGACGAGACGTCTTGCGAGGTGAGGACTGAGAAGTTTGTGGACACTAACGGACTGTGTGGTCCAGTGAGCGTCCAGATGACTTCGTGCGTGTATGACTGGGTCAGACGAGCGGGAGCACGCGTTCACCGGCAGGAACAGACTCCAATCGCACTGGTTGAACTTTCAAAATAAAACTTTAGAAAACAAATTCTTCAGAAAGGAGAGTGAATGGATCAAAGTAAGGCTTTACTATGATCCCAGCTGAGACGTGGGTCGTTGACACCTGACCGGGACGTCTCCAGCTTTCAGAGAGGAGAGCAGGTTGACAGTTCGTACTCCTCGAAACTCTAACTTCCAAATAGGAAGTGCCCATTATATGGGGGAGGTGGGGTCTCCCCACCTCCTCAACGGCTACAGGCTGGTTAACAAAATAAAAGATGGAAGTATGATCCCATAGGCAGAAAAGACTCTTGACGGACAGCAGGAAAACTGTTTACATAAACAGCCAGGTGGCCTGCTTGTGAGCACAGAAAAATGTTATGGCTAACTTCATAGACAACACAAGAGAAGGGAGAGAACAGCTCTTACCCTGACTTCTGCCTTAGCGACAGAGTCTGCTTATTTTGCAGAAATAAAACCAGCAGAAGGTCATAGCTCATGAAAGTAACAGATCATCATTAATAATGACAAAAATATACTGTAGATCAATTCTGAATTAACACACATTAAAGAGAAAGTTCAATCTGATTAATTAGTGTCCATTAATTCATAATAATTGTAAAAATATATAAGTGTCCATCTGTCTCCTTGAGGGCTTCAAGAAGGTGTAACCCTTAGAGTTTCAGAGAGATGTGGAGAGGTGTACTTGAAGGTCAAGACAAAGGCCTATATCACTACAATATGTAATCTTGCTTCCTGTTCGTTCCAAAGGCCGCAGGCATTCTGATTCCTACAGATTGCCCCCCATCCTGTTTTTGAGGCATCCGCTGTGATGACCACATGAGATGACACCCTTTCCAGTGAGACCCCATCTGTTAAAACGGGCACGGTTCTCCAAGGTTCCAGAGCCTCCAGGCACTCTGAATCTATCCTAACCATCCCCGTTTGTTTAGGTAGGTTAGGCTGTATCCGTTGGTTCAGCCATAGCTGCATGGGCCACATTTTTAGTAATACGTGTGGCACACATGGAATGGCCGCAGCCAAGAGGCCTAGAAGGCGTTGGCATGTTTTTCCAGGGACCTGATGGTCCAATTTAAATTTGCTCAGGCAAGAGCGAATGGAGGAAACTCGTTCCTTTTAGAGCAATGCTCTGTACTGGATGGAGTTGATCTGTACTCCCAGAAATACGGTAACCCGTGATGGAGTTAAATTGCTCTTTTGCAGGTTTATAACAAACCCAAGAGACTCTAGGTGAGAAATCACCTTATAAGAGTGTGACTGGGCCTGCTTTCTGCCAGAATCAGCAGGTCATCCAGGTAGTTCATGACCCTGAGTCCTTGATTCCTGAGAGGGGTCAGAGCTACGTCCAGACACTTTGTAAATGTGCGTGGAGTAGTCTTTAAACCAAAGGGTAAAGCTTTGAATTCATAAGCGATTCCCTCAAAAGCAAAGCGGAGGAATTTTCTGTGTTTCCTCCAAACGCCTATATAGAAATAGGCATCTTTTAAGTCTACTGTACATGCGTAGTCTCCAGGTCTCACCGCCTGGAGAACTTGTCGCAGTGTAAGCATCTTGAACTTAAATGTTTTAATCCTTTTGTTGAGAGTCCTGAGATCCAGAATTGGTCTCAGAGAATGATCCTTTTTGGGCGCCAGGAAGTACTTGCTGTAGTGGCCGGAGAGCAGCTTAGGTCCAGAGACCAAACTAATCACTCCTTTTTGTAGCATGGTCGAAACTTCCTCCCTTAGCACGTGTGCGCATGCAGGGTTGATCTTAGATTGCAGCACCCTTGTGAAGCGAGGCAGTCTCTTAGAGAATTGCAATTTGAGTCCATGACAAATTGTTGTCATGACCCAATCATTTGGTAGGCACGCCTTCCAGGCCTGCGCATGCGTGCTGAGTCTGGATGGCATGTTGTGTCGCAGCCCGTCACGTTTGAGAGCCAGTGGGGTGACCTTTGACCCCTCTAGCCCTCCCCCGGACAGGCTGGTCGGCCCAACAGGAGATACCGCGAGATCTAGCTCACATGTCTCGCTGCGGTTCATAGTTAGACCACATGGTTGGTTTATAAAAATGGGACTCGAGTCAAGAAGCAGGGCAGTCTGTGCTTTGGTACTTTTATTTTTATACATGTTCGAAACAGAGTTTATTTTGTTTACACATGCAATGGTCGAGTCATGTTTGGTGCGCACACATATGTCGCTCGCTCCTCGTAGTCTTTTACGAGGGGAGACTGGGCCCAATAGATCAGGTACCTGTACCACGTGGGCGGATAAACCTGTGAGATTGTCAGTTCATATTGTTTCATCAGGTCCGAGCCTGCTTTCCGCCTGGGGAGACTGGCGAGATCCTCGTCTGTCCCTGGAAGGTTCCACCGCCACCTGCGGGTCTCTTCCGTGGGGGGTCATTTGTGTTCTCCTTACGGGGGGCAAAGTTCTTTCTCGGCAACCCCTCGCAGAGGGCTTCCGCCTGTTTGCGTCTCTGTTCCAGTTTGGTCTGGACGTGTTCCAGAGCTCCCCCGAAAAGCTCCGTCGAGTCGATCGGGTGCTGGAGGAAAGTTGACCTCTGGTTTTCCGGGAGGTCCGATAAGGTCAGACAAAGATGGCGCTGGGCGACAACTATTTCCGCCATCGCCTTGGGAGATGGCTATTGTTCCCATCAAGCAGAGCACGAGGTCCGAGGCACGGCAAGCCTCCTCCACGGCTTCCGTTGCGGCCTGTTCGTCTTTTGCTACCAGGACGTGCTGCAGCTTTTCCGCCAGGTACGCTTGCACCAAGGTTGATGCGTTCAGCAAGCCTAATCTGCATCCACATGATTTTATCTTTGATCTTAGTCGATATTATTATTGATTTTATTTGATTTTATCACTTGTTTTATTTTGATCTTTGCTTTGTTACACTTTGTGAAGGAGTAGCTTCCTGCTAGCCTCGTAGCCTGCTGGCGAGGCGTCGGGTCCGGCCACGTGATCTGCAGAGCATCTGCTGCCCTACGACACAATTCGAACAGGGCCGGTACCGACAGGTCCGGTTCCAGGAGAATGTGCGTCAGGTTCTGGGAGGAAATCACGATTTCTCCCTTGTCACCAAATTCGGCGTCTAGGTCGGACACTTCAGGCGTCGAGTCCTCGGCGGCAACTGAGGAGTCCGACATTTCGTCCTCTCCGACTCGTCCGTTGCATTCCAGGTCCACGCTATCGGGTTCCGGACCAGGAGGAAGCCGACGTGCGACCTTGAGCGCCGCGCTTCTAGCCATGGATTTGGCCAGCGCGACGGCCCGTCGTCTCCTCACTGCAGCCATACATTCGACAGCAGTGAGGGCAAGAGTCTGGGAATTCCAGCGCCTTCCTTGCATGTAGAATCCCTAGGCAGACAGGACAGGCCTCGTGGGTGTCCGTCGCCAAAAGGGAGTGGCCACAGCCGCTGGGGCAAGGGCACGAGCGAGGACTCGTCGTCCTGGTCTTTCTCCTCCTTGTCTTCCGTCTTCCCTTCTCGGGAGCCATGTCCTGCGAGAAGCGTCGAGTTGATTTGAAGATTCTTTTCTTTGAAGTTGTCTTCTCCGTCATCTTTTCTTTCGCTCAATAGCCTGCTAAGGTTAGCAGGAGGTTGTGACGCAGTTAGCGCCATCTAGCGAAAACCTGCGGAAAAGAAGAAAACTTCGAGGGTGAGTAGAAAAATGCCGGACTAGCTTTCGCCAGCCCAGCAGTACGCAGGAAAATTTCTCTGTACGCTCAGTGTAGGGAGCGAGCTCACCTCAGTCAAGCGATGCGACAACAGAGAAGTCCTGCGAAGTTCAGGTGTTTAAGCGAGGTGAAGGGCAAAAAAGAGGAAGATGGAGGGGCGCCTACCGCCTAAATACCCAGAGGGCGGGGCCTCTGGTGCGGCGGTGACGCCCCTGCCGTAAAGGCGTGAGTGTATTCCTTCAGGTAATCGCGCGGGGCACAATTCCCATAGCAAGTATGTTGCACCGAGTGAACCAAACTGAAAGAGAACAAGAAATGATTATAAAATAGTCACACTTTGCAAAGGGGATATCACTTCAAACTCGCTTGGAGCTAGGCTCAACCGTGTCTGAAGCAAGTCCGAATTGGTCAGCGCGTGCTGGGATTTTATTCTCTCAAAAGTAGGACAAGGTGAGATTCAGATAGCATATGAACATACAAGAACATAATATCAAAAACAAACCAGAACGTGATGTCAGAACATTATCTGTAATCAAAAATGAGCTGGCCCAACCAGCGTCACCAGCGTCCTTGTTCATTGTCAAGGAGACAACTGCACACACTCTTTAAATAAGTTAGAGAGATTTTAGAGAAGCAAGAAGAGTAATGATTTTGTTAGAGTACATTAATAAAATAAGTTTTATATGATAAATGTAAAAAACTCTATCAATCTGAATTTAACAGGAAAATTGAACAAATTCAACAACAAAAAAGGCCAACAGATTAACTGGAACGGCAACAACTATAAGGATGCTGAAGTGTTTAGTATCAATGAACTGAACAAAAAATAACAATAATTCTGCTGGTGGGGTTTTATTTTTCCTATTTTGCTGTGCATTTGAGTACTAAAGATAGTTACACATTTTGCTCAAGTTTTGTTTAAGTTGCCACTCTTCAAGGCCAAAATGGACGGTGTTGCAGAAGAAGAATGCTGCAGAGGTCAGGGGCCGTTATCCTGGGCTGGCCTGACCTCACCAGCTCTTCGAACCTTCACCCTGTAATCTCACCACCACGAGGAGCACAGCTCTAACAACTTAAGAAGCACAAACTCCCTGTAGGGACAGCCTCCAATAAAATCTCTTTGTTCGCCAATGAGTGGTTCATCTCAGGTTCTCATAAATACCCCTGCTGGTTTGGGATTCCAGGAGAAAAAACTATCCCATGGCTGCTCTCATTTTCTGCTCTTTGTTGGTGGAGTGAAGAGAAGATGCAGATTCATTAGGCTGCTCACTGTTCTCTCTGAGTTTAGCTTCAGAAGACAGTAACCGTGTTTCCATCAAGGTTTCTTGATGCACATTTTGAAGTATCGCATCAGAAAAGCTAAATGGAAACGGTACGATTCGAATCAACTTCCTCTAATTCGCAAAAAAGTTGATACGCTCGCTTGAGGTGGTTTTTGGGTTTTTCGAAACAGAGCTGATGCGCAAAACGAGAGATGGAAACAGATTTATTTGCCGACTCAGTTCTGACGTAGCGAACATTCACGTCATGTGACTGATCAGCTGTTTCCGCTGTAACATCGCTAAAACTAGTTGGCATGACAGAATAAATACAACTTGCCCGATGGCAACACATTCCTGAAATATTCTCTCCATTTTGCTGAGATGTGTGGTTCGGTTCCTGTTTTCAACCGTTACTTCCTGTTTACTGTAGACATGCGTAACGCTGACGTAATGACGCTGTGCGTGGCCTGGTGGATTCGCTTCAAGCCAGTTGATGGAAACACTTCTGATTCGCATTAATTTTTATTTACATTTTTGCGAATTTTCAAAAATTCGCTAAAAATTCGAATTGAAAATAGATGGAAACACGGTTAGTGATGTCTTCCTTGTGTCTCTGTGGTGTGTGTGTGTGTGCTTGTTTGTCTGCATAACAAAATATCTATAGCAAAAAGATTTTTAATGAATGAAACAAAAATAATAATAATAGTTTAACAGAAAGAAAATAAACTGTTTTGAGCTTTTGAGAGAAATTGATTTGTCACAGCAGCGAGTTTAAAGCGAGCAGTTTAAAGTAAATTGATTCTGACGTTATGCAAAGTTGGCAGAGTACAGTACAGGTAACCCTCCACTTACGACTCCATCGACCTACGAACAACGGGACCTACGAACATATCATATTTAATAAAAATATGAAATTACTGTATTAAAAAATTTTTTTTTTTTTTTTTTTGTGTTTAAATGTTCTTAATTTCATGTGTACATCACTTTGTTGCAGCTGTGGTTGTTTTAAAGGCTTTATAAATAATAATTATGATAAAAATGATCATTTCTGATCATTTTTGAGCAATCTTGGGCAACAGGAAGTAGGTCTTCAGTTTACACGGTCACAAATTAATGTAGAACACCGGACGCCATTTTAGGTCAGTCACGGCTGCTTTGAAAGTCTCCAGTTTACAGGGTCACTAGTTACAGCAGAACACCGGACGCCATCTTAAGTCAGTTTCGGCTGTAGGGAGCCGGCCTTTGAAGACTGGTGACCAGGATGGCTTCATATGGATTAATTACGAGCTGGAAACGTCTCTGTGAACTTTGTGGATGTCTCAGGCAGCAGCAGAAGCTGCAGATTGATCGCGCCGCCGCTCCAACACCAGCTCATGGCTTGGCTAGCAGAAGCTAGCCAGCTAGCTAACACAGGTCTGGAGCAGCTGCGGTGGTTCACTGGCCGGCCGCCGCGCTGCTCGGCCCGACAACAATCAACGCATGGCAACCTAAGATGTCGGCTTTGACCATCTCAAAGTAAGAAAATATATTTTTATTTATTCTGTAAATGTGAATAGCAATGTTTAACATTACAGTACACTACTGTACATGCTTAAATGTGTGCGCGCGCTCCGTTAGCATGATAAATAAAGGTTGAATGAATGAATGAATGATTATTTTTTTTTTATAATTTTCACCCCCTACCTACGGCAGAATCGAGCTGCGAACCGTTCTTAACTCCCTAACTCGTTCGTAGGTCGGGGGTTCGCTGTATACATGTTTTATTTTTATTATGATATTTACAGTGTGCACACTGTAACAGATACAGTACAACTATGTTGTTTTCTAATTGTTCTGTTTAAATAAGAGTATTTTAATAAACTTAAAGAACAAAATGATTCACTTCATAACGTGTGTGACAAAAACACTCACCTCACATCCCTTGATAAGAGTGACAGATTTCCTCTCCTGTTAGTCACAACTTAAGGCTCACCACCCTGACTTTTCTGTCTGTTGCCCTCTCATCTTCTTGTACCAATTACATCAGAACAAACAGTAGACACTGCACCCGACACATGTGGTCCTGCAAAGTCCTGCAGAAGCCTACAACCTTTGGCAATTTGAGGACTTTGCTTTCAGGTCAGACTGTGGACACACGCTGCCAGGAGCTGAATAGCACTCATCCTCCCCTGGAGATAGAAGGTCAGAGGTCAGTGGTCCTTCTGACATTTCTCTTTGACCTGTGGAGCTCCTCATGCCTTCTTTGTACCTTTGGGTGTAGGCTCCATGTGAACCGACAGAGCTGCAAATGTCAGAGGTTACATTTACAAAGAGATAGATGAGCAGACTGACAGACGATTGGCCGTCTTCTGTTGCTTGTGCTTTTGTTTCTTCTCAGTGTCTGTGACTCTCTTCAGGCTTGGCCTGGCTTGGGCGGTCTCGTTCTTTGAAGCCTTGGGGGACCAGGCTGTAAGTTAGCTTTTATTGCAAAGAAATGGATGGGTCAGGTACCTGCTGTGACCCGGCATTAGCCTAAGAGATAGCTTTATTTGCTCCGAGTCAATCAGGGCTCTGAGTTGCTGCAGATTACATTTGCACTCACTCATGTTTGACTCTGTAACCCAATGCTGAAGCAGAATGTCCCCTGCTATCAACAGGCAGACTCCTCAGAAGCTTCATTATGGATCCTGTTGAAGCAGAGCAGGAGGGTCTTGTGCAATTAGCATGACCCACTGAGAAGTTGTTAGCTCTCACCAAGACAACTTTCATTAGGATTGTTCATCTCTGCTTCTTATGATGAGTTTATAGGAAACAGATTAACAGAAGGGATTGGGCCTGTGAACGTGGGACAAAGCAATCTTACTGCTTTTTATTGTCTGTTTAGATGATGATATGCAGTTATCGTGATAACTCTTACAGAGCACTGTAGAGTGCTCTGCTTTGCTGGAGTTATCATGATAGCTTTGCTGACACCTGGTGCTCACTTCATGAATGTGAAACCTCTCCTGAAAAAAAAAGCAACACAGACAAAAGAAACCATGCTGTTTGTTGTTGATCACTCAAAATAACTTCTTCTTCACGAACTGAAGCCAAATCGCTAAAATCTAAAGTTTTAAATGGCTACCGTATTTTCCGTTGTATTGGTCGCACCGTTGTATAGGTCGCAGTGTCCAATATTTATCAATAAATTGGAAAAATCCATAAATAGGTCGCACGGGTGTATAGGTCGCACCTACGTCACCGCCGACGTAACGCGTCATCCACCGCTGACGCACCGCGTGACCGCTGAGTCAACCCGGCAATATGGACCGAGTGTTTAGCTCTGCTGCTAATGTCTGCCAGAAGCTAACAAAGCTAAAAACGAGAGGAGTCCGTCTCTCAGAAAATGAATAAAAAATTGAATTTTATGTCAAATGTTTTCTCGAGGCCATAGTAACGTACATTAAAGCTCCTATAATTACATTCTGTATGCAGAATAAATATACACCGAGTGGTTTTGAAGCCATTTACGACGTTAACAGAAGTAAACAGATATAAAACAAAGCCTAACACGAGACCATGCCCGCCTCTGACACGAATAAAAATCGAATCTCATCTCAAATGATTCATCCAGGACATAGTTAAGTACATTGGAGTGGTATAATTACTCTGTAAGCAGAAATAAATATACACCGAGTAGTTTTGAAGCTATTTAAGCAAACCGAAGTAAAACCACAAGCTAAAAAAGCTAAAAACGAGAGGAGTCCGTCTCTCAGAAAATGAATAAAAAATCGAATTTTATGTCAAATGTTTTCTCGAGACCATAGTAACGTACATTAAAGCTCCTATAATTGCATTCTGTATGCAGAATAAATATACACCGAGTGGTTTTGAAGCCATTTACGACGTTAACAGAAGTAAACAGATATAAAACAAAGCCTAACACGAGACCATGCCCGCCTCTGACACGAATAAAAATCGAATCTCATCTCAAATGATTCATCCAGGACATAGTTAAGTACATTGGAGTGGTATAATTACTCTGTAAGCAGAAATAAATATACACCGAGTGGATTCAATGTTATTTATAACAAATACAGAAGCTAACACTCGAAGCTACATGCTACAAAAAGATCGTTTTTTTTTTTTTTTACCTCAAACATCTAATAAAGGTACTCACTTGTAAACGTCCCCACTGTGATTCCATTCTGTAAGTTTCAGAAAAATCCGCTGAGTGGTTCTTGACTTATCTTGCTAACAAACAGCAAACAAACAGAGCTAACAGAAGCTACCTCCAGCCCAGAGGCAGACAGAATCAGTCCGAGCAGAGGAGCGTTTTTTCGGGCACAGGAGGAGAAGGTCCTCGCTACTTGCACAGGAGCTGGAAACGTTCTTCTTCTTGGGTTGGTGTACTGGTACTCATGCCCCTAGCGGTTACAGCACTTGCACTGCCCCCTGGTGGCCGAAACTGGTACTGCACGTGCACTGCCCCCTGGTGGCCGAAACTGGTACTGCGCCATTTTATGCAACAGGGAAAAAGGGCCATAACTCAGCCAAAAATTGGTCTAAAAATATGAAAAAAAATCCATAAATAGGTCTCACCGGTGTATAGGTCGCAGGCCTTGAAAAACCCATAAAAAGGTGCGACCTATACACCGGAAAATACGGTAAATTCGACGGATGCGTTTGTATCTTTCTCCATTGTATTCAATGTGCGCGTTGGAGCAGTCTCGATCTGACGTCACAATCACGTGACCGGAAAACCCCGGATTTACCGTGTAAAAAAACGGCGCTGATTTTAAACTATTTTTGAGAGGAATTTTCATTCATTTAACATTGTTTTAGCAAAAACGATCATAGTTCAATCTTAAAATATATATATGTTGTGCCATTTTATGGAAAGTTCAAAGATGTCAGGGGAGCTTTAAGGGGGCTAACTGACACACTATTAACTCCTGTAATTACACATCAGTGACAAAAAACTCAAGAAAATGTCTGATAATAATGTTGTTACTTCTCTCAGGGATTCAGCCCAACTCATGACCCCCCACTAACTACAGTACACCAAATTACTTTAAAAACATGTTTGGTCTTCATTTTCTGCATGTAAACGCTCGTAGCCTTCTAAAATACTTGATGCCTTGAAAATTCTGGTCAGTTCTTCTGGAGCAGATGTGATCTTCATCTCTGAAACTTGGCTCAACAAATCTGTTCTGAATAATGATCTGGTAATCAATAGATTTGATATCTATCGCTGTGACCGTCAAAAAGGCGGGGTGGAGTCGCTATTTACGTCAAAGATTCTCTGATTTCCAGTCATGTGTCTGCTAAAACAATCCCAAACCAGTTTGAGGCCTTAGCTTTAAACATCACTTTGAATGGAGGTCAGATCTTATCTGTAGTGGGTTGTTGTTGTCCCCCCTCAGCAACACCTGAGGCTCTGTCCTCCCTGACAGAATTCCTAGGAAATTTAAAATTCAGAGATTTTTTGGTAGGAGATTTCAACATCGACTGGGATAAGTCAACCCCTCTCTGTGATAAAGTCAAGGAATGTTGCGGAATGTTGCATATCACTCAATCTAACCCAACTTATTGACTCTCCCACTAGACCAAACAAAAACTGTCCTAAAAATCTTCCATCTTAGACCTGTTTCTAACAAATACTCCTCACAAATTCCCAGGTACAGGTGTATTTGCTGGAATTTTGAGTGATCCTTGTGTAATTGCGGCTCTCAGAGATATTAAACTTCCAACCCAGCTTAATTCAAAAAATGGATTAGAAATGTTTTTGTGAACAGTCATTCCTTTGGGACCTATCTCACTTTGACTGGCAACATATTCTATTAACCAACGACGTGAACACCGCTTGGAACTGTTTTAATAATATTTTCATTTATTTTGTGAACAAACACGCTCCTTTTCGCCAGTTCAGGATAAAGGGACGTGACAGCCCCTGGTTTACTCCTGAACTAGCTGACCTCCTGTATAGGAGAGACCATCTTTGGGATACAGCGAGAAAATCTGGCTCAGACACTGATTGGTTGAATTTTCGGCCACTGAGGAATAATTGTACAACTGCCATCAAAGCTGCAAAACGTAACTATTTTTTTATCTCAGACCTCCAAAAATCTACACGACCCAAAAAAATTCTGGAAAACCGTCAAATCTCTCTCAGGCATCCCCCAATCATCTGACCTCCCATCACAACTTCTCGTTAACTCTCGTTCCTGTGTCAAATAAGCACGAGATCCTGAACTGTTTCAACAAACATTTAGTTGCTTCTAGTTCATTATTTGACACAGTTACTAATGGAAATTCAGCCACTTCATCTAATAACCAAAGTTCTACCAATCAAAACACTCCAACAAGTCAATCCTCAGTTAACCACACCTTCTCTTTTTCTCCGTTCTCAGTCCGTGAGGTAAATAAACTGTTAAAATGTCTTGATCCTAAAAAATCTGCAGGTCCAGATGAACTTCCACCTCATTTCTTAAGGCTGCTGCTCATATCATCACAGTCCCTGTGACCCACATCTTTAATCTGTCCATTGAGGAGCATCAAGTGTAGAACCACTAGACTGAGGAACAGCTTCTACCCTGAGGCTGTTAGACTCATGAATAAATAAAAATAAAATAAAAAATAAACACTGCAAAATATCACATCATACTGATGCTGATCTGTTTTCTTGTTGCTGTATTCATCTGTGTTCATCTGTGACCATCTGCTCATACAAACTCATGTTCGTGCTGCTGTGTATTACTAGTTGATGTTTTTCTTAGTTAGTTCTAGATGTTATTACTGTTTTTCTCTTTCATTTGTTGTTGGATGTAACTGGGACCTCGTGTACATAATCTCGTTTTCATCTCATGTACCACATGCGGTGCAAATGACAATAAAGACTCTCTGACTCTGACTCTCTGATAAGCCAAAACTCCATTCTGGATGCTTGGAAAACAGCCTTCGTTCTTCCTTTGCTGAAGGGAGGTGACCCCACCTCACTGGACAACTATCGACCAATCTCTAAACTCTGCATTTTAGCCAAGGTTCTAGACAAACTGATAAATTCTCAAATCAAATATTATCTGGACTCATTTAACATCTTACCTCTCCATCAATCTGGTTTCAGGAAACAACATAGCACAACGACTGCCTCACTGAAGGTTCTTAATGACGTTGTCGAAGCATTGGATGCTAAGGATTATTGTGCTGCACTTTTCTTAGACCTGTCTAAAGCTTTTGACACAGTGGATCATGACATCTTGTGTCATAAGCTCTCAGAAATCGGTTTCTCTGATCACACCATTGGTTGGTTTTCTAACTATCTTTTCGATCAGATGCAATGTGTTCAACATAATGGTACTTCTTCCAGTTATTTAACAGTCAACAAAGGCGTACCACAAGGCTCAGTCTTAGGCCCCACCCTCTTTACAATCTACATAGGTAATGTTGGTCAGAACATCCCTGATGCATCTTTACATTTCTATGCTGATGACAGTTGTTTACTGTCGAACTAAAACAGTTGCCAAGGCTTTCCAGCTTTTGCAATCCGCTTTTGACATCATCCAGTCAGATTTGTTCCATCTCAAACTTGTCCTAAATGCTGATAAAACCAAAGGGATGCTTTTTTCAAATAGGAAGACGGTCCCAGCAGTTCTTCCTCTGATTTTATCCTCAAATGGTGTCCCTATTGAGTTTGTTGATTCCTATAAATATTTGGATATCCTGGTCGATTCACATCTCTCTTTTAAGCTCCATGTGGAAAGCCTAGTAAAGAAACTGAAAGTTAAACTGGGTTTCTTTCTCAGAAACAGATCATGTCTAACACTGAATGCTAGGAAACACCTTGTAACTGTGACTTTCCCTCCCTCCATTGATTACAATGACATTATCTACATGAACACTCCTACAAGCACCCTGCAGATGTTGGATGCTGTCTATCACTGTGCACTAAGATTCATAACTGGCTGTGATTATCATACCCACCACTGCACCCTGTATTCACTTGTTAACTGGACATCATAAACCTCACGCAGACTCTTCCACTGGTAGATTTTCATCTTTAAATCCCTTCTTGGTCTGCTGCCTTCATACATCTCCTCCTATATGTTTCTGCATGAGTGCGGCTACAGCGTAAGCTCTCAGGACATGATCACCTGCAGTATTCCGTCAGTGAGGACTGAGCTTGGCAAAAGGGCCTTCTCCTACTCTGCTCCTGCTTCCTGGAATATCTTACAAAAAGATCTGAAGATCTCGACCTTGACTTCTCTAAATGGCTTTAGGAATCTATTGGAATCCTGGCATAAACCAATGCAGACATGTTTCTGTTTTTGATTTTCTGCATCTGCCTTATAATCTGTCCGTTTTGCTACTTTGACACCGTTTTTTTAACTTGTTAAAAAAATCTTTATGCCTCTCTTATGATTGTCTATTGTTGATTGTCCAAGGAAAATGTACTGTTGCTGTTGTCATCATTATTTGTTTGTAGCCAAGTCTCTCTTGTAAATGATTCCTCGAGGCTCAATGGGATTAACCTACCTAAATAAAGGTTGAATGAAAAAAATCCGGAGTTTCCAAATCTATCATCAGTTTACAGCCTAGGGTGTCCTGGTGCCATGTGCTCTTATGGACATCCTTTATTTGAACTTAATGTCTGTTATGGACAAACTGTGATTAGCACAGAAGTCCCAACACAAACCCCTGATGGTAGATGTGGGCATTGAAATCCCCCAGCAGAAAGTTACGCCAAAATTACACTACATGCGTTACGGCTCCGCCCCGCTCCGGTCCGACCTCCGCAGCAAATACGCACCCATTATAATCAATGACAGAATTTACACTGGCTCCACACGGCGGCGGCGAGCTGCGGAGAGCGGACGGCAGTCCGTCAAAATTAGAAATTTTTCTATTTCTGCCGGACGCCGGAGCTGTGCGGAGTCAACTTTTGAAGATTACGTCGCACCAACAGGAAAAGGAACGAGCACAACTTCCGTATTTACAAAATAAAATCACCACGGGCGGACTTAATCCTAGCTCTATACGGATTTATTTGTACAAAAATGCTTTCAAACTATCATTTATGACTACGCCTACAAACGCAATACAAGAAATAAATAAATAAATAAAGTATTTTATTCTGAAATGTAATACATCACTTCCTGTTGCTCAAACCATGTCCTGTCGCTCATTTACGAGAGAAGATCAAGGCAGCAGTCTCTACTGTTGTTCTCCTTCTTCCACCGAATGAATTGTTTTGTTCTGACTTACTTATTTATCACTTGCAAAGGTGGGCGAATGAACGCTAGGGAGCGCTAAAGCGCTATTCCGCTTACAGTGGACCTAAACTTTTTGTCAGCGTTTTTGTGAATTGACTAACTTTTATAATTCATAAGCGGATTTCTGCTATTTTTATTTAAAATGCAGTACCGCTAATAACTAATTATCTATCAGTAAAAACCAATAAACTTATTTACAAGCTCATAATGCTGCTTGTTTTACCTTTTTCCCTACCGTAAACAGCAGAGAGGAGGAGGGTTTGAGGGTGAGGGAGGGTTGGAGGGGGGAGGGAGCAGAGGGGGGGATCTACCATGTAGGTAAATGCCTGGGGATCCCATCAGCATGAGGCCCCGGCCCCGCCGCGCCCCGGCCAGTCACCTAATTCCTAACATTGATCCTGCTTGTTAATCTACATTTAACATAAAAATAATTATAGTTACGATGAAAACAATCATTAAATAAGCAATTTAAAAAACGGTTGATTTCATTATCCCCCTACTAAAAATGGACTATTCCATCTCGACAGCTTCCGGGTTAGAGGTGAACTCAGGCTAATTCCGTGGCTAGCTGTTTGTGCTGGGTACTTGGACAAATCCTTAGAAAACCCAGCTGTTTCAAGCCAAATTAACGCGGCCGGAGGATTCTATTTTGTGTTCTGTGTACACCACGCGACGGTGAGTCGTTATTTTCATGTATTTTTATTACTTTTCATTAAATCTGTTGAGTACCTATAGACGCTAACTGTGTCTGCCGGTTGGTTGTGGGTTACTAATGGAAATCCTTAGAAAACCCAGCTGTTTCAAGCCAAATTAACGTGGCCGGAGGATTCTATTTTGTGTTCTGTGTACACCACGCGACGGTGAGTCGTTATTGTCATGTATTTTAATTACTTTTCATTAAATCTGTTGAGTACCTATAGACGCTAACTGTTTCTGCCGGTTGGTTGTGGGTTACTAATGGAAATCCTTAGAAAACCCAGCTGTTTCAAGCCAAATTAACGTGGCCGGAGGATTTTATTGTGCGTTTTGTGTCGACCATTCGACGGCGAGTCGTTAGTTTTATGTATTTGGGTTACTTTCATGTATAAATGCCGTGGCGACACACCCGTGTATTTGAGATTTAAACGTGGTTTTAGGGATTAAAAGATCATTCTATTTTTTGTTAATTTCGTGGCCGAATAGAATATATGTACGTAAAGTATTAAATAAATCCTTTGATTTTTGTAATTTCATCCTTTTAGGATCATTTTTGTTACATTTGGCAGTGTAGTGCAAATATTGATAACGCTGCCGGCTATATATAAATAATATATATATATATATAATATAGAAAATATATAAATAGCGGATTGGATTAGCTTCCCCTAATTTTCATAAGACATTTGTGCTTTTGAAATTGTGGACCTAAAAAAATTAATAAGCGTTTTAGAAATTGTGGAACTAATTTTTTAATTAGCGGTGCCCAGCTGTG
>JBBPBX010023002.1:12025-29997 GCA_038048925.1 Garcialebias charrua | reverse complement strand
CCCAGTGCCTGATAAACATAATTGCAAGAAAACCAAGTTGCAAAACACAGTTCAAACACAGTTTAAAATGGTCAGATTGACACTGAACTAGAATGTTTACTCCAGGCATCGTATGTAACTCACAAGTGTTGCAGAAAGTATCAGAAAGCATTAATGCTCCCCTGACATCTTCTTTGAATTTTCCATAAAATGGCACAACATATATATACAGTATGTTAAGATTGAACTATGATCGTTTTTGCTAAAACAATGTTAAATGAATGAAAATTCCTCTCAAAAATAGTTTAAAATTAGCGCCGTTTTTTTACACGGTAAATCCGGATTTTTCCGGTCACGTGACTGTGACGTCAGATCCAGATGCCTGCTTCAATGCGCATTGAAAAACAATTGCGGGGAATGCTGACGCATCAGATGAATTTAGCAATTTAATAGTTGATATTTTAGCGATTTGTCTTCAGTTCGTGAAGCAGAAGTTATTTTTAGTGATCAACAAGAAACAGCAGGGTTTATTTTGTCCCTGCTGCAGCTTTTTTCACGAGAGGTTTCACATTCATGAAGTGAGCAGCAGGTGTCAGCAACGCTATCGTGATAACTCTTACAGAGCACTGAAACGGTTGTTTTTAGACTATAAATTAATGTTGAATGATTATTAGATAAATTAATACTGTATTACCGTTTCAGTGCTCTGTAAGAGTTATCACGATAGCGTTGCTGACACCTGCTGCTCACTTCATGAATGTGAAACCTCTCGTGAAAAAAGCTGCAGCAGGGACAAAATAAACCCTGCTGTTTCTTGTTGATCACTAAAAATAACTTCTGCTTCACGAACTGAAGACAAATCGCTAAAATATCAACTTTTAAATTGCTAAATTCATCTGATGCGTCAGCATTCTCCGCAATTGTTTTTCAATGCGCATTGGAGCAGGCATCTGGATCTGACGTCACAGTCACGTGACCGGAAAAATCGGATTTACCGTGTAAAAAAACGGCGCTAATTTTAAACTATTTTTGAGAGTAATTTTCATTCATTTAACATTGTTTTAGCAAAAACGATCATAGTTCAATCTTAAAATATATATATGTTGTGCCGTTTTATGGAAAGTTCAAAGATGATGTCAGGGGAGCTTTAACTCTTAGCATAAAAATCGAAAACATTAGTCAGAAAACATTACTACTAAAAACTCTTATTTCACATGCGGTGAACCCTTGCTGAAGAACGATGGTCCTTGGCGTTTGACCAGACAGCAGTTTTCAGCCCTCACTCAGTCATTCAGCTCTAAAATATTTTTTAGCTTCTTTTGTTCCAAATTATTGGAGCTGTTGACCAACATGAACATGTCCGTTTTTATCTAAGAACTAACTCCAGCTTTTGTTGAAATGTACTTTTTACTGTAATCATTGTAAAACAGACACGTGTTTCTCAGGTGCAAAACATTTTGTCTTTCAGAATGACCAATTAAAAGGGGCTCCCAGTGAGGTGGATCCCCCTAAAGACTGGATAAAGGAGAAGGCAGAACCTCTGGAGGTACAGCAGGAGGAGCAGAACAGTGTGTTGGAGGAGGCAGTGCCGGTGCCTTTGGAAGACTGGCAGAAGGAGGTGGTTACGATGGATCCAGTGGAGGACTGGCAGAAGGAGATAGAGGGAAGTGAAACTGAGGAGGAGAAAGAGCTCCACTTTGGTCCCAATACTGAAGATGGGCAGGAGAAAAAAACAGACCAGGAGGAGATTAAACCAGACAAGAAGGAGAACGTTGCTATGGCTCTGCCTCACCTGAAAGGAGTATCTCCTTCTCTCCTCTCAGACAAAAGAAAACAGCCCGGAGGAACAGACTACCTGGCCCAGGTAAACCGTCAACCATGAGTTTAGCCACGCCCTTATTCTGTCCAGCCATGAGCCCATAACTGGCTTTAATGTATTTAATGGGGTTAAAAAGTTGCAGTGTCTAAACACAAAGTTTTTAGCGTGAGATACCAGGAACAAAATGCTTTGTTTTCCCTCCAGTCATGGAGCGCTGAGTAGCACTTACGCTTTCCTATCTGTTGCTCCAAGCCATCAGTTGTAAACAGTAGGCTAAAGTTAGCAGAACAGAAGCTAAAATTAACAAAACTGAAGCTAAAATGGGCAAAACAACGGTTTCAATGACAAATTTTTTTTTCATTCATTCAACCTTTATTTATACAGGCTAGCCTCAATAAAGACTCTCTGACTCTGACTCTGACTCAATGGGAACAGAGTTGACTCCTGCGACTCAAAAGGAAAGAAGCGGGTAAAAGATAATGAATGGATGGATGGATGGATGGATGGATGGATTGAGTGAGGGTACACAACTGAATGACTGCTGAAGAAGCTAAAACCACCCTAAACTCTGTTTTCCACCTCACTGAACCATCACCTCTGGAAGCCTCGACTGAGTTGTGTGAGAACTTCCTACATGCGACCACCTGGGCTCTCATTTCTCCTCCAACTCACGATCCATCCATCTCACCTCAATCTGTTGCTGTATTTGACCATTTTGAACCAATCTCTCTGTCTTCTCTAGAGCAGGTCATGTGCAACCTGAAACCATCTGGTTCCCCCTTTGATGTGGTCCCCCCTCGGCTACTAAAGGAGGGTTTTCCTACTCTAGGTCCCTCCATTCTTGCTATTGTAAATAGCAGTTTATCCACTGGCGTGGTGCCAAAAACATTAAAACCTCTCCTGAAAAAAACAAACCTTGACCCCTCAGTAGTATCTAACTTCCGGCCTGTCTCCAGACTCCCATTTTTTTCTAAACTTCTAGAGAAAACAGTCGAGTCCCAGTTGAAGTGCTTCCTGGAGGATCACGCTATCCTTGAGTTATTCCAATCTGGCTTCAAACCTCTCCACAGCACTGAAACTGCCCTACTGAAGGTTTTTAATGACATCTTCTTATCCACAGACACTGGTGACTCTGTGTTGCTTGTCCTATTGGAGCTTACATAGCTGAGTGAAGTTGACACCCCACCCACGTCAAAAATTAAAGCAAACAGTCTGAATGGTTAGTGCTCCGTTAGTGCTGGTTTGTGCCGTTAAAATTTTCGTTTGTGCTGCTTTGGTTTCGGAGATATTAAATATTATTTTTTTAGGTCATCTAAAGGTCACCATCACCCCATACACCTCCAAAACGCACCGGAGTGGGCTAGTTTGTTAGTGCTCCGTTAGTGCTGGTTTGTGCCGTTGAAACTAGCGTTTGTGCTGCTTTAGTTTATGAGATATTAATAATTAAATATTTGACCGATGACGTCACCATCACCCCATACACCTCCAAAACGCACCGGAGTGGGCTCGTTTGTTAGTGCTCCGTTAGTGCTGGTTTGTGCCGTTGAAACTAGCGTTTGTGCTGCTTTAGTTTATGAGATATTAATAATTAAATATTTGACCGATGACGTCACCATCACCCCATACACCTCCAAAACGCACCGGAGTGGGCTCGTTTTTTAGTGCTCCGTTAGTGCTGGTTTGTGCCGTTGAAACTAGCGTTTGTGCTGCTTTGGTTTATGAGATATTAATATTATAATTTCAGCCGATGACGTCACCCCATCCAGCTCCATTCATTCATTCAACCTCAGCTCCAAAACACACCAGAGTGGTCTTAGTGCTTCGTCTCTCGCTTTAATTTATGGGAAATATAATTTTCTTTCTGGTCATTCTCGATTACTAAAATTGATGACGTCTGTCTGTAACTATTTTTGAAAAGGGCATTGAAAATTAGGCAACTTTGTTGATGTTACGTTCTCACGTTATACGGGTTGGCTCCGCCCACGTGATGACCCTCATGACCTCTCACCTCAGTGACCACATAGATATCATATATAGAACTATAATGTCTATGAGTGACCAGTATACGGGTTGGCTCCGCCCACGTGATGACACTCATGACCTCTCACCTCAGTGACCAGGTGACTTCTTGGCGGTAAAGCAAGAGATATTTTCACTTCCCATTCATCAAACATTTACAACGGGAAAGTAGCTGTTAAAAAAACTTTAATAGTGATTTCAAGAAAAAAATTTAAATTCTTGATATTTACTAGCCTGGTTAAAACCACACCCTGTCCTTCACTTCGCTTCAGACTAGGGTCTGGCATTCCTCCCATAGAAAACGATTTCTCCGTTCGATTTTTGAACGGACCAATCAGAGAACAGAAGGCGGAGTTTTGTTAGCTTAGCCTGGCGAGGTCCAGGCTATCAGATAAATTGCTCAGAAACCACTCGGTGGATATTTTTTCTGCCACCAGTGTGTAATTATATGGCTCTAATTTACTGACTGTTGGCCTAGATAAAACATTTGAGATAAAATTCGATTTTTTATCATTTATTTTCGTAGCGCACCCGAGGCTGTTTGGAAAATGTCAAACCGAAACTATTTAAATCCAGCAGATTTGACCATTTCGTGAATTGATTTAGGAACTGTTAAGCTCAGGAACACTTCTGATATAACGTCAGCTAAGAAATATATTTTTTATCAGCAGAGAAATAATAGTTTTTTACCTTGTTTTGATGAAAATTCCTTCGTGGCGGCAGCCATTTTGAATGACGACGTCAGTCGACATCGTTCAAAACTCCGCCTTCTGCTCTCTGATTGCTCAGGAACACTTCTGATATAACGTCAGCTAAGAAATATATTTTTCTCAGCAGAGAAATAATAGTTTTTTACCTTGTTTTATTGAAAATTCCTTCGTGGCGGCAGCCATTTTGAATGACGACGTCAGTCGACGTCGTTCAAAACTCCGCCTTCTGTTCTCTGATTGGTCCGAACAAAAATCTACCGGAGAAATCCTTGTGGATGGGGGAAGTCCCAGACTGTGAAGTGAAGGGAAATGAGAATTGAGCGGAGCTGTGCAGGAAGGCGAGGGCCAGGCTAGATATTTACCAACCCTCTGTCGAACTTTATTTTTTAAAAGGTAAGTAAACTATTTATGTGTATTTTTTTAAATATATGTTTTATGTTGAGGTTATATATAAAACACTGATTCACACTGCTGGGACTGCAATCCAGCCCCAGATTAGCTGAGAGGGATGCATGGTTGTATCCCAGTTACATATATATTTATGTATATCCACAATTCCATCACAGTTTAAGTCCAGAATTTTTAAACAGATTGAAAAAAAGATTCTTCAAGATTTTATCTTGCAGCTTCTACATTCATATTCAGTCATGGAAGTTAAAGAACAGAAATAGATCAGACAGGGCAAACAGACATATGTAGTGCAGATATTTTTAAATTGAAATATAATTGCAATTTCACAACAGTGATAAAAAGAAATGCAATGCTGAAACGAAAAATAAATAAACAGCATACCGTAATCACAATCTAACATAAATGTCACACAGAATTAATAGATAAGACTAATGTAAACATACATTTGAGTTGTTAAATAATTCTGGAATACCAATGTGTTTTGGCTAGTGAAATTATACAGGCCAGGATACTTTTGTTAATGCTAATCAAAGCCTTTTTATTCTTTAACTAGATGCCTCGACAGCCAGCAGTACACAAAGATGCCATTCTTGCAGTTCTGTGCAAATCAAAACAGGCTATCGTTCAAAATAGCAAAATAGCCATTCCAACGTCCCCTATTTGGACAGAAATAAGTCAGCAGCTGGAAAACAAGATGACTCCTAAAAAACTAGCCCACTCTGGTGCGTTTTGGAGGTGTATGGGGGGATGGTGACGTCATCGGTCAAATATTTACCCTTAAAGTGGCAGCGTCACCGGCTGAAATTATAATATTAATATCTCATAAACCAAAGCAGCACAAACGCTAGTTTCAACGGCACAAACCAGCACTAACGGAGCACTAAAAAACGAGCCCACTCCGGTGCGTTTTGGAGGTGTATGGGGTGATGGTGATGTCATCGGTCAAATATTTAATTATTAATATCTCATAAACTAAAGCAGCACAAACGCTAGTTTCAACGGCACAAACCAGCACTAACGGAGCACTAACAAACTAGCCCACTCCGGTGCGTTTTGGAGGTGTATGGGGTGATGGTGACGTCATCGGTCAAATATTTAATTATTAATATCTCATAAACTAAAGCAGCACAAACGCTAGTTTCAACGGCACAAACCAGCACTAACGGAGCACTAACAAACTAGCCCACTCCGGTGCGTTTTGGAGGTGTATGGGGTGATGGTGACGTCATCGGTCAAATATTTAATTATTAATATCTCATAAACTAAAGCAGCACAAACGCTAGTTTCAACGGCACAAACCAGCACTAACGGAGCACTAACAAACTAGCCCACTCCGGTGCGTTTTGGAGGTGTATGGGGTGATGGTGACGTCATCGGTCAAATATTTAATTATTAATATCTCATAAACTAAAGCAGCACAAACGCTAGTTTCAACGGCACAAACCAGCACTAACGGAGCACTAACAAACTAGCCCACTCCGGTGCGTTTTGGAGGTGTATGGGGTGATGGTGACCTTTAGATGACCTAAAAAAATAATATTTAATATCTCCGAAACCAAAGCAGCACAAACGAAAATTTTAACGGCACAAACCAGCACTAACGGAGCACTAACCATTCAGACTGTTTGCTTTAATTTTTGACGTGGGTGGGGTGTCAACTTCACTCAGCTACCTTACATCCACTTTCGACACCATTGACCATGAGATCCTCATTGCTAGGTTAGAGCAGTGGGTGGGCACCACAGGGTCTGCCCTCAATTGGTTCAGATCCTACCTCTCTGACAGATCCTTTTGTGTTTCCATCAACGATTTTAGTTCTGCAGCGGCGGCACTTAAGTGGGGGGTTCCACAGGGGTCCATCCTGGGTCCTCTCCTATTCTCCTTATACCTGCTGCCACTTGGTGCTTTTTTTCCGGAAACACAACATACCTTTCTACTTCTACGCCGATGACTGTCAAATTTACTTCCCCTTAAGACAAAATGGTACATGCTCTATTCAACCTCTGCTCGACTGCCTGGCTGACATCAGGGACTGGATGGCTTTAAATTTCTTAAGTTTCAATGAAAAGAAGTCTGAAGCCATGTTGTTCCCTCCCATTAACAGGATCACGAACCACTGCATCGACCTTTCTGCTCTAGCCCTGTCTGAAAAACAAAAAGTAACAAATCTGGGAGTGATAATGGACACTTCCACGAAACTCAGCAGTCATGTAAACATGATCGTTAAATGCTGTTTTTTTTTTTCAGCTGAGGTGACTGTCTAAGCTGAAGCCCATATTATCCAAAAATAACCTGGAGACAGTAATTCCTTCATTTATTACATCTAGGCTTGATTACTGCAATTCACTCCTGTTTGGTATCAGTCAGTCCTCCATTGCACGATTACAACTGGTCCAGAACACAGCAGCCCGATTTTTAACCAGTACAGGCAAAAGAGAGCACATTATACCAGTCTTGGCCTCCCTGCACTGGCTACCGGTTCATCTTCGAATCCAGTTCAAAATTATCTTGTATGTCTACAAATGTCTGAACAGTCTCGCTCCCCGTATGTCCCACCACGTGCTCTGAGGTCAGCGGACCAGTTACTTCGAACAGTTCCAGGAACTCGTCTTAAGCGCAGAGGTGACAGGGCCTTCTCTGTAGCAGGCCCAAGTCTCTGGAACGAGTTACCTCTGCTCGTCAGACAGGCCCCCTCCCTCTCTGTTTTCAAATCCCATTTCAAAGACTCACTACTATTCCGTTGCTTTCAATGCCAGATGATCTGTGTTTGGTCGTTATATTTATTATCTGCGACGTTATATGTCTATTTTTTGTACTTCATTTTGTATGTTGCCTATGTGTTGCCTGTTGTTTGTTTGTTAGTACAGCACTTTGGTTGGCCTTGTTGCTGTTTTAAGTGCTCTATAAATAAAATGGTATGGTATGGTAAAACAGAAATGTTAAAAGTTAAGAAGCTGAACACTGGCCAATCTAGTAGCTAAATGTTTAAAGTAGCAACAGGTTGGATAAAATAACATAAAGGTAGCTAAAAAGTAAAAGTACCAAAAGACTAGTCAAAAATAGAAAAAGGCTAGCTGAAATCTAAAAGTAGTAAAAGACTAAAATATGAAGTAATCAAAAGGCTAGCTAAAAGTAGAAAACTAGCAAAATGCTACAAAATAAAGTTACCGTTTTATGAATACTAGTTAAAAGTTACAAAATTCTCAAAGTAGCAAAAGTTTTTTTACAGGTATAAAATTAATGTCCAAAAGCTAAAAGTATCACAAGACTAGCTCAAAGTTAATAGTGTAGCATAACAGAAGCTCAAAGTTAATAGTGTAGCATAACAGAAGCTAAAAGTTAAGAGTGTGGCATAACAGAAGCTAAAAGCTCAGAATAGAAGAACAAATGTTAAAAGTTGCAAAAGGCCAGCTAAAAGCTAAAAGTAGAAAGACAAAACTGTATGTAGGACAAGTAGGTAAATATGTTAAGAAATATAAAATACAAATATTTGAAGTCACAGCAGCCGTCTCCTGGTTTAACGTAACCTACAAATATAAAGTAGTATTTTTTTTATTGTTTTGACCCATTCATGGATCATTTGACCTGATGCGTTCACCCACAGGACCTGCTAAGAGAGGCGAGACCCATCAGACACAGAAAGGCTGTGCTTCAGCAGCTCAAACAACAGGAACCGACCCCGAAAGAGACGAAAGCTACAACGTCCGAGCCTCCCAGTATGTTCAGGTTCAACACATCTGCTCCGGAAGACCGTTCCCATTTTTTGTCATCAGACTGACGGAGCTATTTCCTGTTTTCTCAGCAGTCGAAGAGCCTCCTGCAAGTCCTCCGGCAGAGTCCGCGTCAAAGCCGTTGAAACCCATATTCATCAAGAGCAACTGCAAGTGGTTGAGCAAAACCGACCGTACCTTCGTGTTGAAGAAGCTGTGCAAGGCGATGGCTCGGCAGCAGCTGACCAAACCGTTCTGGATCAAGCAGTACCACATCATTCCCATCAATGAAACCGTGCAGGAAACTGGCGACAACCAGGGTATCCAGTACAGAGTCCAGGTAACCATGCCCAAAGCGGAGAGAGAAAAGCTTCAGATACCAGTAAATCTGGCACGAGTACGTCAGAAGATCCTCAAGCTGGCAGCTGAACCGAGACAGGTGAACGGAAAGTTTAAAAACTATCTGAGATGTTACATTGTTGCTTTCTCTGTTTCACTCCAAATCCTGGTCTGCAGAGAACCAGAGGAGGACCACATGTTCTTAAAGTCATGAAATAACTTACACATAGACTTTTTCTTCTTTCCTCTTTTCCTTCTTCAAGGGTCTCCACAGCGAGCCATCTCACTCTGTCCTCACTCCCAACTACATGTCCTTAACTGCATCCATATATTTCCTCTTTGTCTTTTGCACTTATAGACTAAAGAAAACAAAAACTAATTTAGATTTTCCTAAATGTGTTTTAGTCGGTCAACAATGATTTTGGGCAGCACGGTGGCACAACTGGTAGAGCTGCTGCCTCTCAGCGAGCAGGTCTCTGGTTCAAATCCCGGTCCGGGGGCCTTTCTGGGTGGAGTTTGCATGTTCTCTCCGTGCATGCGTGGGTTTTCTCCGGGTGCTCCGGTTTCCTCCCACAGTCCAAAAACGTATGTTAGGCTGATTAGGCTGACATGATGTTGTGCTCATTCAGTTTGCACTACTTCTCATATTTGCACTAATGTTTGTATTACATTACTGCCTATAGTCATACTACTGTTCACATTCACTGTTTACATTTATTAATAAGGTTTACATTTATTACTACTGCTTTACATTTATTACTACTGTTTACATTTACACTAATTTTATATACACTACTGCAGATACATATACAGCATTCTCTGACTAGCCTTATCTAAGGATGCCAAATGTGCCTTATGTGCCTCACTGCATATGCCACTTTGCCTATATACCAACATCAAATACCTCATACATATACTGTGTACATTAACTTATATGCTGCTGTGCCACTCTTTGCAAATGTCAATGCTAGAACCTTCAGTTTATTTTATAGATATACTTTTTATACTACTATGCAAAAACTCAGGACAGTATTACACTTTTATTATTTCATTTTATGCTTATGTTCATTGGGTGTTTGGTGTTTTAGGGGTGTTTGGTGTTTCAGTGTTGGTGTAAATTTTCATACTTTTATACTATTATGAAAAAACTCAGGACAGTGTTACACTTTTACTATTTTATGCTTATGTTTATTAAATGTTTTAGTGTTTAGTGTTTAGATGGTTACTGTTGCACCGAGGGACTGAGAGAAACGCAATTTTGGTCCTGTGTATGTCCTGTACATATTGCAGTTCTGACAATAAAGTTGACTTTGACTTTTGACTTTGACTGATTGGTAACTGTAAATTGACCCTGGGTGTGAGTGAGACAGGTCCCTCTTGTAAATGAGTCCCCGTGGTTCAACGAGGCTAGCCTGTATAAATAAAGGTTGAATGAAAAATGATACTTCCAGCGTACAAAATCTGAATCAGTTTAATTCTCTGGCAAGCTGAATAATTTTTTGATGTCGTCCCAGGATTCTTTTTGTGAGGGTGTGTGTTTTTGAAGGCACCTTGTAAATGAGTCCCCGAGGCTCAGTGGGACTAACCTGCATAAATAAAGGTTGAATGAATGAATGAATGAATTGCGCTTCTCTTCCAAGTTGTCTTCTCAGTAGATAAATAGAAAAAAGTTGTAATCATACACACATCAAAAGGTTTTATGGTATAGCCTCCAGCCCTTGGTAAACTTTCTCTTGTCTAGGCCATAATTTCTGATCCACTGAAGATAATTCAACAAAACTTCGTACACGTTTGTACCACCACCAGACAGAGGGTTGTTTAATCTTCTTCTTCTTCTTTTGGCTTTTCCCTTTTCAGGGGTCGCCACAGCGAGTCATCCTCCTCCACCTCACTCTGTCCTCTGCATCCTCTGTCCTCACTCCAACTACCTTCATGTCCTCTCTTAAGAGTCAGAGAGTCAGAGTCAGAGAGAATTTATTGTCATTTGCACCGCATGTAGTACATGTGTTGAAAACGAGATTATGTACACAGGGTCCCAGTTACATCCAACAACAAATGCAAGAGAAAAACAATAATAACATCTAGGATTAACTAAGAGAGACATCAGCTAGTAATACACTAAGCCCTAATGTAGTAGAAAAACATCATTATAAACAGCAGCACGAACATGAGCAGATGGTCACAGATGAACGCAGCAACAAGAAACAGATCAGTATCAGCATGATGTGACATTTTGCAGTGTTTATTCTTATTATTTATTTATTCATGAGTCTGACAGCCTCAGGGTAGAAGCTGTTCCTCAGTCTAGTGGTTCTACATTTGATGCTCCTCAACCTCCGTCCCGAGGGGAGTGGTGCAAAGAGTGAGTGTGCTGGGTGAGTGAGGTCTTTCATGATGCAGGTGGCTCTTTTTCTGCATCTGGAGGTGTAGATGTCTGTGATGGTGGGGAGACTGACTCCCACAGACTTCTGTGCAGCCTTCACCACTCTTTGTAGAGCTTTCCTCTCTGCAACTGTGCAGCCTCCATGCCACACGTTGATGCTGGAGCACAGGACGCTCTCCACTGCACACCTGTAGAACGAGGTGAGGACTGAGCTTCTCAGACCGGCTCGTCTCAGCCGTCTGAGGAAGTAGAGTCTCTGATGACCTTTCTTGATCAGGCTGGTGGTGTTATTGCTCCAGCTGAGGTTATCATTCAAGTGTACACCCAGGTACTTGTAGCTGGAGACCACCTCCACCGCAGATCCACCTATATACAGTGGGGTGTGGGTGTGTTTGTTCCTTCTGAAGTCCACAATCATCTCCTTCGTCTTCTTCACATTCATGTGAAGGTTGTTCTCTTTGCACCAGCTCTCCAGATGTTCCACCTCCTGTCTGTAGCTGGATTCATCATTATCTGTGATGCATCCCACCACAGCTGTATCATCTGCAAACTTAACAATATGACAGCCTGGAAGTGTGGCTGTACAATCATATGTGAGCAGAGTGAACAGAAGAGGGCTCAGCACACATCCTTGAGGAGAGCCAGTGCTGAGGGTGATGAATGACTGCATTCATATATCTCCTCTTTGGCCTTCAACAGAGGTTTTTTTAATCTTTTGTTGAATTTACTTTAACCTTTAAGTAGCATTTTGCTTCTTTTAGTTTTGTGCTACTAAACTGTTACCTTTAACTTGTAGCAATCTTTTTTTCTTACTTTTAACTTTTCGCCACACTTTTGCAATATAACTGTTAGGTACCATTCTGCTACTTTTACTCGTGAGATACCATTCTGTTACTTTTTGTTTTTAGCTAGCTTTTGTTAGCTTCTAGCTACTAGTAACTTTTTGCTTTTTTACATTTTCGGTCAAAACTTTGCTACTTTAGTTTTTACCTAACATTTTGAAAAAGTTAGCCAGTAGCTTTTGCTACTTGTAGCTTTTAGAGAACCTTTATTTATTTTAGAAACCTTTTGCTCTTTTAAACTAGTGTTTTTCTACTTTTGTATTTTTCCCAGCTCCTTACTGCTTTCAGATTGCACTTGGTTATATTTAGCCTTTAGCTGAATATTTTATACTTTTGCTACTTTTAAATTCTAGCAACTATTTTGCTACATTTAGTTTTCAGCTTACCTTTCTAAACCTAGTTTTTAGGTACCGGTAGCCTATTGCTAATGTTAGCTAATCTAGTGTACAATTCATTTAGCTTTAACATCACACTTGTGTTTTTTCCCCCAGCAGTTTTCAGCCCTCACTCAGTCATTCAGCTCTAAAATATTTTTAGTTGCTTTTGTTTCAGATTATTGGAGCTGTTGACCAACATGAACATGTCCGTTTTTATCTAAGAACTAACTCCAGCTTTTGTTGAAATGTACAGTACTTTTCACTGTAATCGTTGTAAAACAGACACGTGTTACTCAGGTGCAAAACATTTTGTCTTTCAGAATGACCAATTAAAGGGGGCTCCCAGTGACGTGGATCCCCCTAAAGACTGGATAAAGGAGAAAGCAGAACCTCTGGAGGTACAGCAGGAGGAGCAGAACAGTGTGTTGGAGGAGGCAGTGCCGGTGCCTCTGGAGGTCTGGCAGAAGGAGGTGGTTATGATGGATCCAGTGGAGGACTGGCAGAAGGAGGTGGTTAAGAAGGATCCAGTGGAGGACTGGCAGAAGGAGATAGAGGGAAGTGAAACTGAGGAGGAGAAAGGGCACCACTTAGGTCCCAATACTGAAGATGGACAGGAGAGAAAAACAGACCAGGAGGAGATTAAACGAGACAAGAAGGAGAATGTTGCTATGGCTCTGCCTCACCTGAAAGGAGTATCTCCTTCTCTCATCTCAGCCAAAAGAAAAGAGTCCGGAGGAACAGACCACCTGGCCCAGGTAAACCGTCAACCATGAGTTTAGCCACGCCCTTATCCTGCCCAGGCATGGGCCCATAACCGGCTTTAATGTAATTAATGGGGTTAAAACGTTGCAGTGTCTAAACACAAAGTTTTTAGTGTGTTGCTTTTACGGATTAATTGCATTAAAGATACCAGGAACAAAATGCTTTGTTTTCCCTCCAGTCATGGAGCGCTGATTAGCACTTGTGCTTTCCTACCTGTTGCTCCAAGTCATCAGTTGTAAACAGTAGGCTAAAGTTAGCAGAACAGAAGCTAAAATTAACAAAACAGAAGCTAAAATGGGCAAAACAACGGTTTCAATCGGAACAGAGGGTACAATAAGCAAAACAATCTAAAATCAGCAGAAAACAAATGGGTATACACTATTTAATTTAAAATACCGGTAGTTTAATTTTATTTTGAAAAGTGTAAATTTTGGAAAAACCAAGTCACTGCACCCATCTACTGAACAAGCTAAATTTTATACATCTAAACGGCTAAGCTCAGAGGTGACAGGTCTTTCTCTGTTGTAGGTCCAAAACTGTGGAATGAGTTGCCACTGAGTGTCAGGCAGGCTCCCACTCTCACAGTCTTTAAGTTTCGCTTGAAAACCCACTTCTATTCTCTTGCCTTTAACATGGTTTGATTTGTTTTGATCCTCTCTAAACTATACACTGTTTGCCATTTTAGTTAGTTTCTGTTGCTATTCGTATCTATATTTTTATTTTATGTTTTCCTGTCTGCTGTGCTTGTTTGTTTCTATTGTACAGCACTTTGGTTGGCCTCGTGTCTGTTTAAGTGCTCTATAAATAAATTGGTATGGTATGGCTAAAAATGCCCAAAGTGTTTAGAAATACTTTGATAGCAAACAACACATGTAAGAAACTCAAAAAGGCGTTCAATACAAGATCAACTGGACTTTATTTGTTTGTTGATCTTGTATTGAACACCTTTTTGATTTATCATGTCCTGGACGACTGAGAATCTTCACCAGCACATGTAAGAAACAAACAAAAAACTCTTAAGTGCTGGCAGTTTGATTTCTGGGTTTGAGTAAAATAGCTACAACTCCATATTTCCCATGATGAGTTGATGTTAGCTTGAAACTGGGGCATGACGGAGTTCTTTGTGTTCATGCAGGTGAGAAGGAAGCTCCTTGCTCCATCAAATCGTCAGATGGCTAATTTGACTGAACAAGTGGGGTCCCCGATGCACCAGCAGGCTTCTTTATCGTCCTCCATCTTGCCCTGTAAGCCTCAGAGTTCAGATCCGACCCCTGTCGTCTCCTCAGCCTCAGCTGCTGCCTCCACCACCTCACTCAATCCATTGGTCACACCGGTCACCTATATCAGCCCGCCCACAGGTGAGCCAACAGTGGTAAAAAAACATGTGTGTTTAATGTCTGCCACACCAAAACTAAATCTTGTTTCCTGTGTTTTTAGATCCCAAGCCCCAAAACCTTGTGCTTTGCTCTTCATCATCTCCCAATGACTCTCGGGTGATGATGATTCAGACTCCGGTTCCCATTAAGACTCTGTCACCACTGACCCAGGTGTTAACGTCCCAGCCCTCCACGGTCCAGCAAATGGTCCTGCATCAAATCCAGTCAACATCGGGGGCGCAGTATTACCGCAGGCCAGATGGGAAGTTGGTACAGCTGATTCCCATCCGACACCTGAAACCTGTCGCAGTGAAGGCGCCCACTCAGACCGGTGAGTGTCCGCACCTGAGGGACAATTGGTTGATTTGAAGGAGTTATTTGCAACCAGAATTTATCATAAAAAAATTCTAAAAAGTTTATCCAGATTTAGAGTATATGTGACGTAATCAGTTTTACAGGTATTGAGCTAAAATTTGATGCGGCAGGAGATGAGAGTTCACAACACATAGCTTGAGGGCTAACAGGTCAATTCAGTTTCAGTTCAATTGTTGTTCATTTGATGAAATGAGGTCAATTTATTCTCCAGTAATCTGAGGTTACAGCAGCATAGGATAAGAAATAGGCCAGGAAACCAAGCCGACTACTTGATTTATCAAAAAGGAAAGTCTTAAGTCCAGTCTTAAAAGTACCCAAAGTGTCAGCTTTACAGACAGAAACTGGAAGTTTGTTCCACAAGAGAGGAGCCTGATAACGAAAGTTACTACTGTAACTACGGTTCTGTGAATCCAGGATGACCGCCAGAGGCTGTGCTTCAAGCACGAATGAGCATTCTTGTGCATGCACAGGGCGAGTACAAAATGACAACAAAGTCACCCCATGACCCGCCGGGGACCCACGTGACTCTTTACAGGTAGTCCTCGACTTACGACGCCCCCGAATTACGACATTTCGGACTTATGTCATGCATCTCATAAAAAAATAAAAAAATAAATATATATATATATATATATATATATTTTTTTTTATAAATAAATGTACAGTCCGTCGGATAGTCGAACCTCGGATTCAGGAGGAGCAGTGTGGTTTTCGTCCTGGTCGTGGAACACTGGACCAGCTTTACACCCTCAGCAGGGTCCTGGAGGGTGTGTGGGAGTTTGCCCAACCAGTTTACATGTGCTTTGTGGACTTGGAGAAGGCATTCGACCGCGTCCCTCGGGGGGTTCTGTGGGGGGTACTCCGGGAGTATGGGGTACCAGGCCTTTTGATACGGGCTGTTAGGTCCCTGTACGACCGGTGTCAGAGCTTGGTCCGCATTGCTGGCTCGTTTCCAGTGAGAGTTGAACTCCGCCAAGGTTGCCCTTTGTCACTGATTCTGTTCATAACTGTTATGGACAGAATTTCTTGGCGTAGCCAAGGTGTTGAGGGGATCCGTTTTGGTGGCCTTAGAATCACTTCTCTGTTTTTTGCAGATGACATGGTCCTATTGGCTTCATCAGGTCGTGAACTACAACTTTCATTGGAGCGGTTTGCAGCCGAGTGTGATGCGGCCGGGATGAGGATCAGTTCCTCCAAATCCGAGGCCATGGTCTTGAGCCGGAAAAGGGTAGCGTGCCCTCTCCAGGTCGGGGAGGAGGTCCTGCCCCAAGTGGAGGAGTTTAAGTATCTCGGGGTCTTGTTCACGAATGAGGGAAAACTGGAGCGTGAGATCGATAGGCGGATAGGTGCAGCGTCCGCAGTGAAGCGGGCGCTGTACCGGTCTGTCGTGGTGAAGAGAGAGCTGAGTCAAAAGGCAAAGCTCTCAATTTACCGATCGATCTACGTTCCCACCCTCATCTATGGTCATGAGCTTTGGGTTGTGACCGAAAGAACGAGATCTCGGATACAAGCGGCTGAAATGAGTTTTCTCCGCAGGGTGTCTGGACTCTCCCTTAGAGATAGGGTGAGAAGCTCAGTCATCCGGGAGGGACTCAGAGTAGAGCCGCTGCTTCTCCACATCGAGAGGAGCCAGTTGAGGTGGCTCGGGCATCTGGTTAGGATGCCTCCTGGACGCCTCCCTGGTGAGGTGTTCCGGGCATGTCCCACCGGGAGGAGACCCAGAGGAAGACCCAGGACACGCTGGAGGGACTATGTTTCTCGGCTGGCCTGGGAATGCCTTGGGATTCCCCCGGAGGAGCTGGCCCAAGTGGCTGGGGAGAGGGAAGTCTTGGCCTCCTTACTTAGGCTGCTACCCCCGCGACCCGAACCCAGATAAACGGAAGACAATGGATGGATGGATGGAAATAAATGTACAGTACTGTACAGTCACCAAGCACTTAGCCTATCCTAACACAGTTAAGGAGTGAGTTGAATTGTCTCCCTCCATTCACATAAAGGGAGCTTGCTCCCAACGTTCAAATCCCTCAAAACTTCTCGCGAAAGCAAGGATTCCGAGGGACTAAGCAATCTGGCTGTCATCTGGGATTCATAGAACCGTAGTTACAGTAGTAACTTTCGTTCTATTTCATTCCTCCTGACCGCCAGAGGCGGTCCTTCAAGCACGGATGACGTATGCTAACACGGTCACGAGGAATCGGCAACGGTCATGGAACGACCACCATGCCACTCACCTCAATGTGATAGAGAGATATGCTGCTCCAGAACTCCTTGAAGGGGATGGGGCGCAGCCACATTCACCCTGTAAAACAGAGTAAAGGTAGTCTGCGACGTCCAGGAGGCTGCATGGCATATACTGTCCAACGGTACCCCCGTCATGGCAGCAAACGAGGTCGACATACCCCTCATAGAATGGCATGTCACGCCCACCAATAGTCGCCGGTCCTGCAAGGCATAAGCTTTGGAGATCAAATCCACAACCCAGTGTGCCAATCGCTGCTTAGAAAGTGCCTGACCTTTCCGTGAGCCAGCGTAGCACACAAAAAGGCCATTCGTCCTCCGATGAGTGCCGTAGCATCGATGTATTTCTCAAGTGCACGAACAAGGCACAGTTGTTCGGAGGAACCACCGGTGACAAACCGGGCAAGATGGAGTGGTTGGGTACTACCGGCTGGTAGGGACACTTTAGGCATAAATGCCACATCAGGCTACAGTGTGACACCTGAGTCATCAGGGTTCCACCGACAGCAGGGCTTGGTTATCAAGCGAGCCTGCAATTCCCCCACACGCTTTGCGGAAGCCATAGCCAAAAGAAATGCCATTTTCAGTGAAAGCCATTTGAGGTCCGCAGATGCCAGGGGTTCAAATGGGGG
>JBBPBX010023002.1:0-11923 GCA_038048925.1 Garcialebias charrua | reverse complement strand
AAGGGCCTGCAATTCCCCCACATGCTTCGCGGAAGCCATTGCCAAAAGAAATGCAGTTTTCAGTGAGAACGATTTGAGGTCCGCAGACGCCAGGGGTTCAAATGGGGGGGTGGGCACCGAAGAGCCTCAATCACCAGAGAAAGGTCCCATGCTGGTACCACAGGGCGTTTGGGTGGGTGCAAATGCCGAGCACCTCTCAAAAACAGTGTAACATACCTGTCTCGGCCCACCGAACAACCATTCAGGCCAACATGCCAACGAGAAATGGCAGGCACATATACCTTCAAGGTAGATGGGGACCGTCCACGATCCAGCAATGCTTGCAGGAAGGTCAGTATGTCAGAGACTGAACACTGCACCGGATCCTGCCCTTTATCGCGGCACCAGGTCACAAAAGCTTCCCACTTACTGTATTAGTATATATGGCCCGCATGGATGGCACCCACACATTAGCCATCGTGCGTCCTACCGACCCGGTGTATCTTGAAAAAGCGAGCCCCGGCTCTGCAGTGGCCAGACCCAGAGTTGGAGCCGGTCCGGTTCGGGGTGCAAAATCCGACCTTCCATCTGGGAAAGAAGATCCGTCCTGGAGGGGAGAGGCATCGGCGAGCCAGAGCTGAGTTCGTGCAGCAGAGTGAACCAAGTCCTCGCTGGCCGGAAGGGGGGCACCAGTAGAACCTTGTGTCCCTCCTGACAAACCCGTAGGAGGGTCTGAAATAGTAGGCTGAAGGGTGGAAAGGCATAAAGGAGAGTCCGGGGCCAGTCGTGTGCCAGCTCATCGTGGCCCAGAGGGTTGCCGTCGTCCAGGGAGAACGAAAGGGGGGCAGTGAAATGTATCCCTTGAGGCAAAGAGGTCTACGTCCGCTCTGCCATAGACCGTCCAGATCCTCTCCACCAGCTCTTCGTGAAGCTTCCACTCTCCTGGAAGTGGCTTCTGATGGGATAGAGAATCTGCTGGCACGTTCTTTGGCCCCGGGATAGAAGCTGTTCGAAGGCTGGCCAAGCATGGAGCAGCCCAGGTCAGAAGACGCCGTGTCAAGCACAACAGTTTCTTGGACCTGGTTCCACCCTGGTGGTTGATGTGACAAACCACAGTGGTGTTGTCTGACCTCACCAGCACATGCTTCCCCCACAAGCCTGGAAGAAAGCTCCGAAGGGCCAGAAGCACGGCCTGTAACTCCAGGACATTGATGTGCTCCCTGCTCTGTCACTGGGACCATGTCCCCTGTGCCATGTGACCTCGCCAGGTGGCAACCCAGCCCGTGGAGGATGCATCCGTAAAGACAACTTCCCAGTGGCATGGGAGGGAACCGAGAAGGACCCCCGCTGTCACAAACAACCTCCCCCTCCATTGGGACAGAGACTGGAGACACAGAGGGCTCACCCGAAGTCTTTTGAAGCGATGAGTTTTCCGTGGGGATTCCAAATTCGCGATTGGAACATGGAAATAAGCATCCCTGAGATCTATGGAAGTGAATCAATCGCCCGGGTTAATCTTCCTCAACACATCCTTGGTGGTCAGCATGCGGAAAGGCATGACCTTCAAGCATATATTCAGGTCCCTGAGGTCCAGATCCGGACATAGACCCGCGGACTTCTTCGGAACAAGAAAATACATGGAATAAAAGCCCCCTGGATCCAGTAGGGGGTCCACAGACATTATAGCTCTCTTTGCCAGCAAGGTGCAGATCTCTTCCTTCTGTACCTGTGCCTTCACCGGGTCGCGGATGACAGTCATCCTGACCCGACCAGGAACGGGTGGCCAGCGGCGGAATTGAAGACGATACCCCTGGGACAGGGTGGACAACACCCACAAGTCCGGGGTGTGGGCAGCCCAGTAGTTGAGCTGTCCCGGGGTAAAATAACCGACCACCAACCCTAAGGCCTCATCTGCGGGCCCGCCAATCCCTTGAAGGCCTGGGAGGACGCCGACCAGACTATGCCACCCGAAAGGGGTAAGATGGTCCCAGCTGGGTCACGAGCCTGACTTCTCCAACCTGGAGCAGGTCTCTGGGCCGACCTCTGACCCTGCGTTGGGTTCCGAGGTTCAATGGAAGAAGGCGACGGGAGTGAGGAACTATGTGAAGGACCCGCTACCGTCCAAGAGCCGGCCAGTTGGCGACCGCATCTGTGAAGCCCTGCCAGTTGCTGCCTTGTCCGAGATGCCTGAGCCGTTCGGTCCAAGGCGTCCAGCGCTGCAGAGCCAAAAAGTTCCCTTGGGACTACAGGTAGGTCCCGGAGGGTTCTCCTGCAGGGTTCAGTGAATGGTGACTGCGCCAGCCAGACTTGGCGGCGAGCACGCACCAGCGTGGAAAGTGTACAGCCAATCACCCTTTTCTTTAAAGTAAAGGCCTGCAGAGATGCATCAACCAGGCCTTGCGTGGAGTGGGCCAATGGAACAGATTCCAAAGAGGAAGACAGGGCCAGCATAAGATGAGAAGGAGAGTTCCCAATCCGGCCCATGCGGGCCCCAGAATCATAGGCCTTGCAGAGAAGGTCATCAGTAACATGGCATTGAGGCTGTGGACAACGTGCATTGGGCCGCAAGGCATGGAAGGCAGGGTAAATAAACAATTTTAATTTAAATAATGGTTTTAATAAACAGTCCATGCTGCACAAGTGGCATGGATTGTTCATTCCTCACCCTTTTTTTGCCCAAGATGGATACTTCTGCCTATCGGATATCTGGATCTTGACTTCGGCTCTGCCTTCAGACCACCAATTCCAGCTAAACCCCTTGTATAAGTTCAGATTTTTCTACCTCTATATGAATGACCCATGCCTGTATTTTTGACCACGAACTCAGACCCCAGACTCTAGGAGTTGAGCTCTCAGATCCAAGCTCCACATTCTGAAGAGAGTGTTTGTCGGACCTTCCAGGTGACGTTCACATATTGTGTGAGCCATCCAAACCTCTCTGACCTCATCTCAGCTTCAGCTTCTCCACCTGTGATGGAGCTCTACAGAGTCACAGCTGACTTTCTCCTGAAAAAAAACTTAACCTCGACCCGTCAGTCTTGTCCAACAACAGGCTTGTCTCCAGACTCCCATTTGCCTCTAAACTACTGGAAAAAATAGTTGAGTCTCAGGTGAAATGTTTCTTGGAGGATCACACCATCCTAAAGTTATTCCAATCTGGCTTTAAATCTCTTCATAGCACTGAAACTGCTCTACTGAAGGTTTTTAACAACATTTTCATAGCTACAGATGCAGGTGACTCTGTGCTGCTTGTTCTATTGGACCTCACATCTCCTTTCAACACCATCAACCATGAGATCCTCATTTCTAGGCTGGAGCAGTGGGTGGACATCACAGGGTCAGCCCTCAAATGGTTCAGATCCTACCACTCTGACAGAACCTTTTGCGTCAACATTAAAGATTTTAGTTCAGCATTGGCAGTGCTTCAATGGGGAGTACCGCAGGGGTCCATCCTCGGTCCCCATCTCTTTTCTTTATACCTGCTGCCACTAGGTGCAATTTAACGCAAACACAACATACCCTTTCATTTCTACGCCAATGACTGTGAAATTTACTTCACCCTGAGGCACAGAGGTACGCGCGCTATTCAACCTCTTCTGGACTGCCTGGCTGACATCCAGGACTGGATGGCTTTAAACTTCTTAAGTTTCAACTAGAAGAAGTCTGAAGTCATGTTTTTCCACCCCAATGGCACGTTCATGAACCACTGCATCTACCTTTCCTCTCTAGCCCCATTAGAGAAACAAAGAGTCACCAATCTGGGAGTGATAATGGACCCTTTCCTTGAAACTTTAACAGTCATGTAAACATTGATTCTTAAATCCTGTTTTTTTCCAGCGGAGGCAGATGTCTAAGCTGAAGCCCATACTGTCCAAAAAGAACCTTGAGACAGTGATCCATGCTTTCATAACTTCTAGGCTCGACTACTGCAAGGCGCTTCTGTTTGGTGATGTCAGTCCTCCATTGCACGTCTACAACTAGTCTAAAATGCTGCAGCCCAATTTTGAACTGGTACAGCCCATAGAGAGCACATCACACCAGTTTTGGCCTCCCTGCACTGGCTACCCATTCACCTTCGGATCCAGTTCAGAATACTGTACTCATTTATGTTTTTAAATCTCTGAACAGTATTCCCTTGCCTTTGGCACGGTGTGATTTGTTTTGATCATGTCTTTATTCTAGTGTTGGCCCATTTAGTTATTATCTGCTGCTATTTGTATCTATATTTTTATTTTGTGTTTTCCTGTCTGCTGTGCTTGTTTGTACAACACTTTGGTTGGCCTAGTTTCTGTTTTAAGTGCTCTATAAATAAATTGGTTTGGTATGTTATGGTAACAAATGTTTTATGGCTGTGACTGACATTTCTGACCAGATGATTATAGTTTCAAGATGGTGTACAATAAAAATTCTGTTTGCATTTGTCATCCTCTTGTAGGTCTTTCCTCCTCTTCCATGGTCATCCCTGCTTCGTCCTCTCTGACACCAGCTGTGGTAAATCCAGCTCTGCCCACGTTGATCATGCCCTCATCAACAATGATTTTTTTGTCCACCAATGTAGCTGGAGAAGTGTTTTACTGCCCACACAGTGGTCAGTAGAGCTTTCTCACAGTCTGAGTATTTTAATTCGGGGCCTGCCATCGTCTTGCTGGCGTAGGCCACTACACGCTTGTCTTTGTCATGTATTTGGTATAGACCTGCACTTATGCAATGAGCTAAAACTTAAGGTAGAATTGGACTACAACACCATCGCACACCTGATAGATAGGATCTTTGCTGACATGCTTAGCGATATCAGCTTGTCGGTTGATACACTAGCCACTGGCAGAATTCCACCCTATCTTGTCTCTCTACAGATGGTAAACGACATCCTTAAAGGTATTGTGACATCATGTTGGAAATTTGCATATTTGTCACAACATATATATCTTATATCATTCAGCTATGTTCGTTTTTGCAAAATAAATTATAAATATATTAAAATTTCATTACAAGTTATGGTAATTTTGTCGCTGTGATACGCCCCTAGAAATCTGAGAATTTCTGCGTACGTCATCAGTGACGTGCACTTAGGGAGGTGCTGCTCCAACGCGCATGTAGGGAGGTGCTGCTCCAACGCGCATGTAAATATTAATGGCGGAGCATGTCGAATCAGACGAGTGCAGCATTTCTAGTGTTGTTCTAAGCGATTTGTCTTCAGTTTTGGAAGGTGAAGTTAGTTCTGGTGATGAACAAGAGCCAGCAGGTTTTAATGTAGGTATTCAACCGTATTTATATGAACCTTACCGTTCAGGAAGTGAGTCAGAACCGACACTGCAGAGGAGGGAGGCGTAGTGGTAATGGCAGTCGTCTCCCGATCGGAAAGTTGGCGGTTCGACTCCCGGGACCCGCACCATGTGTCGTTGTGTCCTTGGGCAAGACACTTAACCCTGAGTTGCTCCCGGTAGGACTGGAAAGCACCTTGCATGGTAGTCTGCCGCCACCGGTTTATGAATGTGTGTAGCATTCAATATATGTGTAGCACTTTGAGATTTTCAGTAATGAAAAGTGCGTTATAAATTGAATTAATTATTATTATTATTATTATTATTTTAGGCAGAAAAAGTCATGGAACCCGATCTAGCTCGTTTACAGAGCACTGATTGGTAATTTTTTAATTAATGTATCTAATAATTATTCAACATTAATTGTAGTTTAAAAATATGAGTACTGTACCTTTGAAGTATCTGTACTTTTTTTACGTTTATTTTAACATGAAAAACATCATTATTTCCACAGATGTAATGTGCATGTGTAAATACACTGAATGTTCACTATATCTTGAGAGTATATTTATGAATTATCACTTCAAAAATGAATTTTGACTGAAATTCTGTCTGAATGACATCAGTGCATTTAATGATTACTGCTTACTTACTTACTTCCTATTTTTATCATAAAAAATATTTTGAATTCAATGAAAACACAAAACAATTGTATTTTATAAATATTTCTCCACTGTAAATAAAGCAAAGATCTGATATATCACAAAATTATATAAATATATGCTGGTGGAGATTCTCAGTCGTCCAGGACATGATAAAATCAAAAAAAGCGTTCAATACAGAAACAACTGGACTTTATTTGTTACAGAAAACGTTTCACCCTCTATCCAATTGAATTGAGAAAGCCCTATGGATAGAGAGCAAAACGTTTTCTGTTACAAATAAAGTCCAGTTGTTTCTGTATTAAACGCCTTTTTTTAATCATGTAAATATATCTATAATTTACATATAAAAATAAATATTATGTAATTTATTGGTTTTTAATGAAAAAAAGTTTAAACACATATATTCAATTATTTTTAAGATGTTAAACAAATGGTACATTGACAATTTACACATTTTACAAAATTTAATGACACCAAAAAATTCTTTGTTTGACTTTTTTTTTTTCTAATTTAAATTTATTAAAAACAACAACAAAAAAATCAGAAATGTATGAATCTGTGGTTCAATGTTCAATGATTACTGTATCTGGAACGTCTCTCTGGAACTGCTGTGTAAATATCTGGGTGCTGAGTGGAGGTGGCACGTGAACCTATTCTCCAGGATGGTCCTCTGATTCACCTGCGCAGAGATCAATTACCTCCTTCCTAACAGCTTCCACATAGCCTGTCAAAGGAAAACAACAAACAAACAAACAAACAAACAAACAAAAACATTATTTTTCAAAATACCTTTGTTCTTTGTATTCTGTAACAAATAAAGTCCAGTTGTTTCTGTATTGAACGCTTTTTTTGATTTTATCATGTCCTGGACGACTGAGAATCTCCACCAGCATAGATTTATATAATTTTGTGATATATCAGATCTTTGCTTTATTTACAGTGGAGAAATATTTATAAAACAATACAATTGTTTTGTGTTTTCATTGAATTCAAAATATGTTTTATTATAAAACTAGGCAGTAAGTAAGTAAGTAAGTAAGCAGTAATCATTAAATGCACTGATGTAATTCAGACAGAATTTCAGTGAAAATTCATTTTTGAAGTGATAATTCATAAATATACTCAAGATATAGTGAACATTCAGTGTATTTACATATGCACATTACATCTGTGGAAATAATGATGTTTTTCATGTTAAAATAAACGTAAAAAGTACAGATACAGTACTTCAAAGGTACTCATATTTTTAAACTACAATTAATGTTGAATAATTATTAGATACATTAATTAAAAAATTACCAATCAGTGCTCTGTAAACGAGATAGATCGGGTTTCATGACTTTTCCTGCCTAAAATCCTCCCTCCTCTGCAATGTCGGTTCTTACTCACTTCTTGAACGATAAGGTTCATATAAATACGGTTCCATCCATCCATCCATCTTCTTCCGCTTATCCGGGGTCGGGTCGCGGGGGTAGCAGCCTAAGTAGGGAGGCCCAGACTTCCCTCTCCCCAGCCACTTGGAGCAGCTCCTCCGGGGGAATCCCAAGGCGTTCCCAGGCCAGCCGAGAAACATAGTCCCTCCAGCGTATCCTGGGTCTTCCTCTGGGTCTCCTCCCGGTGGGACATGCCCGGAACACCTCACCAGGGAGGCGTCCAGGAGGCATCCTAACCAGATGCCCGAGCCACCTCAACTGGCTCCTCTCGATGTGGAGAAGCAGCGGCTCTACTCCGAGTCCCTCCCGGATGACTGAGCTTCTCACCCTATCTCTAAGGGAGAGTCCAGCCACCCTGCGGAGAAAACTCATTTCAGCCGCTTGTATCCGAGATCTTGTTCTTTCGGTCATAACCCAAAGCTCATGACCATAGATGAGGGTGGGAACGTAGATCGATCGGTAAATTGAGAGCTTTGCCTTTTGACTCAGCTCTCTCTTCACCACGACAGACCGGTACAGCGCCCGCTTCACTGCGGACGCTGCACCTATCCGCCTATCGATCTCACGCTCCAGTTTTCCCTCATTCGTGAACAAGATCCCGAGATACTTAAACTCCTCCACTTGGGGCAGGACCTCCTCCCCGACCCGGAGAGGGCATGCTACCCTTTTCCGGCTCAAGACCATGGCCTCGGATTTGGAGGAACTGATCCTCATCCCGGCCGCATCACACTCGGCTGCAAACCGCTCCAGTGAAAGTTGTAAATCACGAACTGATGAAGCCAGTAGGACCACATCATCTGCAAAAAACAGAGAAGCGATTCTAAGGTCACCAAAACGGATCCTCTCAACACCTTGGCTGCGCCTAGAAATTCTGTCCATAAAAGTTATGAACAGAATCGGTGACAAAGGGCAACCTTGGCGGAGTCCAACTCTCACCGGAAACGAGCCTGACTTACTGCCGGCAATGCGGACCAAGCTCTGACACCGGTCGTACAGGGACCTAACAGCCCTTATCAAAGGGCCTGGTACCCCATACTCCCGGAGTACCCCCCACAGAACCCCCCGAGGGACGCGGTCGAATGCCTTCTCCAAGTCCACAAAACACATGTAAACTGGTTGGGCAAACTCCCACGCACCCTCCAGGACCCTGCTGAGGGTGTAGAGCTGGTCCAGTGTTCCACGACCAGGACGAAAACCACACTGCTCCTCCTGAATCCGAGGTTCGACTATCCGACGGACCCTCCTCTCCAGAACCCCTGAATAGACCTTACCAGGGAGGCTTAAGAGTGTGATCCCCCTATAGTTGGAACACACCCTACGGTCCCCCTTTTTAAATAGGGGAACCACCACCCCAGTCTGCCAATCCAAGGGAACTGCCCCCGATGTCCACGCGATATTGCAGAGTCGCGTAAGCCAACACAACCCTACAACATCCAGAGCCCTAAGGAACTCCGGGCGAATCTCATCCACCCCCGGAGCCTTGCCACCGCGGAGCTTTTTAACCACCTCGGCGACCTCAGCACCAGAGATCGGAGAACCCGACCCAAAGTCCCCAGGCTCTGCTTCCTCAGTGGAAGACGTGCCAGTAGGATTGAGGAGGTCTTCGAAGTATTCCGCCCACCGACTCACAACATCCCGAGTTGAGGTCAGCAGCACGCCACCTCCACCATAAATGGTGTTGGTCTCGTACCTCTTTCCCCCCCTGAGACGCCGGATGGTGGACCAGAATCGCCTCGAAGCCGTACGGAAGTCATTCTCCATGGCCTCTCCGAACTCCTCCCACGCCCGAGTTTTTGCCTCAGCAACCACCCGAGCCGCATGCCGCTTGGACTGCCGGTACCTATCAGCTGCTTCCGGGGTCCCACAAGCCAAAAAGGCCCAATAGGACTCCTTCTTCAGCCTGACAGCATCCCTCACTGCCGGTGTCCACCACCGGGTTCGAGGGTTGCCACCTCGACAGGCACCAACAACCTTGCGGCCACAGCTCCGATAAGCTGCCTCGACAATAGAGGCGCGGAACACGGCCCACTCGGACTCCATGTCCCCCGCCTCCCTCGGAACGTGTTCAAAGCTCTCCCGGAGGTGGGAGTTAAAGCTCCGTCTTACGGGAGACTCTGCCAGACGTTCCCAGCAGACCCTCACGATACGTTTGGGTCTGCCAGGTCTGACCGGCATCCTCCCCCACCATCGGAGCCAACTCACCACCAGGTAGTGGTCAGTAGACAGCTCCGCCCCTCTCCTCACCCGAGTGTCCAAGACATGCGGCCGCAGATCAGATGAGACGACAACAAAGTCGATCATCGAACTGCGACCTAGGGTGTCCTGGTGCCAAGAGCACATATGGACACCCTTATGCTTAAACATGGTGTTCGTTATGGACAATCCATGACGAGCACAGAAGTCCAATAACAGAACACCACTCTGGTTCAGATCAGGGGGGCCGTTCCTCCCAACCACACCCCTCCAGGTCTCACTGTCATTGCCCACGTGAGCGTTGAAGTCCCCCAGTAGAACAAGGGAGTCCCCAGGAGGCGCACTCTCCAATACCCCCTCCAAGGACTCCAAAAAGGGTGGGTAGTCTGAGCTGCCGTTTGGTGCATAGGCACAAACAACAGTCAGAGCCCGTCCCCCCACACGTAGGCGAAGGGAGGCTACCCTCTCGTTCACCGGGGTGAACCCCAACGTACAGGCACCAAGATGGGGGGCAACCAGTATGCCCACTCCTGCTCGGCGCCTCTCACCAGGGGCAACTCCAGAGTGGAAGAGTGTCCAACCCCTCTCAAGGAAACTGGTTCCAGAGCCAGAGCCATGCGTTGAGGTGAGTCCGACTATTTCTAGTCGGAACTCTCAACCTCACACACTAGCTCAGGCTCCTTCCCCACCAGAGAGGTGACATTCCATGTCCCAATGGCCAGCTTCTGTAGCCGAGGATCAGACCGCCAGGGTCCCCGCCCTCGGCCACCACCCATCTCACATTGCACCCGACCCCTTTGGCCCCTCCCACAGGTGGTGAGCCCATGGGAAGGGGGACCCACGTCTCCTCTTCGGGCTGTGCCCGGCCGGGCTCCATGGGTAAAAGCCCGGCCACCAGGCGCTCGCCAGCGTGCCCCACCTCCGGGCCTGGCTCCAGAGTGGGGCCCCGGTGACCCGCGTCCGGGCGAGGGAAAACTTAGTCCATTAATTGTACTCATCATAGGGGTTGTACGGTTGAATACCTAAATTAAAACCTGCTGGCTCTTGTTCATCACCAGAACTAACTTCACCTTCCAAAACTGAAGACAAATCGCTTAGATCAACACTAGAAATGCTGCACTCGTCTGATTCGACATGCTCCGCCATTAATATTTACATGCGCGTTGGAGCAGCGCCTTCCCAAGTGCACGTCACTGATGACATACGCGGAAATTCTCGGATTTCTAGGGGCGTATCACAGCGACAAAATTACCATAACTTGTAATGAAATTTTAATATATTTATAATTTATTTTGCAAAAACGAACATAGCTGAATAATATAAGATATATATGTTGTGACAAATATGCAAATTTCCAACATGATGTCACAATACCTTTAACTCCGCTACAAACGAAAAAGTAAGGCCAATCCAGGCTCACCTGGCTTACACTCTCGGTAGCGCAATCCCGATTTACGTCAATCACAAAGCGCGTGAAATTGCATTCATTATCAATCTACCAATCATCCCTTCAAACGGCATCTACAGACTCAAGGATGTCATTAATGTTGGAAATAGGCTATATGCCACGGACTTCCGTTCTAGCACTTCCGCATTCATGGGACAGACGGCGCACTTCCGGTTCACAGGCACAGGATGGCGTTCTTCACACGATCTCTGCAGGACTTGCCGACAGTCACAGTCAATGATGTGTACAGAATTATTCATACCTTCTCTAAAGCGCCCACATCAAAGAAGGACAAAGGATTTATGTGTCCAACTACATAAATAACTATGAAGGTAAGTCGGTATTTGTTTTCAGTTCACCAAACTGCAGGCTAACACAGCTAACATAGTTAACCTTGCTAAATTGTTGAGTAAACGTGTTTTGTCTGTACAATGTTTCTGATTAACACAAATGTTAGTTTCAAACGAGGCAAGAGAAGATTTAGAGCAGATTTAGAAACAAAAGTTATTTTAATTCAAGTTTGTGTACAAAATTTGAGTTGAAGATAAATATCAGACAATATAAACTCTTTATATTCAACAGATGTCTGCAGCTCTTAATAAGAGAGATGTTTTCTTTCACAGAGCCTCTGGTCCAGCCTGGATGTTTGTGAGCTGAGATTGGATCCAAACACCAAATACAAACAAGTTGTTCCACTGATGCACTGAGGACGAAGGACAGGTGATCCATATGGAAACCCTCTGTGTGGATGGTTGAACAGAAGAGCTGCTTCATCAGTTACCTTTGTCTGACTGATTACATGTTTTTAAATCTCCAATAGCAGTCGAGGAAGCTGTGACTTAAAGTTAGAACCTGTAATGCTATAAACTGTTTAAATCTTGTGCCTCATTTAGCTTGACTCATACGTTTTCTAGAGTAATGTAACATCATCAAATTTGTTTTTAA